>OX439354.1:23520244-23689599 GCA_949319445.1 Mythimna lalbum
TCGCAGGTAACGGGCATGGCAGTTGAGTTGGGAATGGCGATCTTCTTAAACTGGTACTTTCCTTTATTTGTAAGTATTTTTAATTCTTCGTCTTGGTCTTGTTTTTTTGCTAACTCGGTGAAATCTAATGGTGTCGGGCATGTTATTGTTTCAACTCGTGATAGTGCGTCTGCGACTTTGTTGTCCTTGCCGTGTATGTGTTGAATATTTGACGTGAATTGTCCGATATATTCAAGGTACCTCGTTCGGCGGGGCGTCTCAGACTTGCTGTTTGAAGTTAATGCGTGACACAGCGGTTTGTGGTCTGTGTAAACGATTAATTCTCGCCCTTCAAACACACGTTGGAAGTGACGTATTGCCATATAAATTGATAGCAACTCACGATCATACGTGCTATATTTTTGTTGTGCGTCACTGAACTTCTTGGAGAAAAATCCTAGTGGTCTCCACTTGCCGTTGATCTTTTGTTGTATGACGGCACCAGCACATGTGTTTGATGCGTCTGTCATTATTGCGAAAGGTTCACTTAGTGATGGATAGGATATCAATGCGCAATTTTTGATGTCTTGTTTGCATTGATTGAATGCTTCTTTTGCCTCTTCTGTCCATTGTATGTTCGTTTTATCGTTTTTCTTGGCGTTGTGAAAGTATTTACTTAATTCTTTTTGATGTTCAGCCGCGTGGGGTATACTAGAACGATAGAAGTTCAGAATCCCGATGAATCGACGTAGATCTTGGATCGTTTTTGGTAGCGGGTAGGACTGGATCACTTGTACCTTTTCTTCTGTCGGTGTAATGCCTTCTGGACTTATTGTGTATCCTAGGAAATCGAGTTTTGACTGGCCAAAGATACACTTAGCGACGTTTATTTTTAAACCGTTGTCGTTGAGTCGCTTGAACACTTCTTGAAGCTCGCTTCTGTGTACTTCTTGGTTCTCAGAAGCTATAAGAATGTCATCGACGAATGGGAAAACGGGTAGTCCGCGAAGCACGTTGTCAATATGACGTTGGAATGTTTGGCCTGCATTCTTCAAACCGAAACACATTCTGGTGAACTCGTACAAACCAAAGGGTGTAATCACGGCTGTCTTCTTCACGTCTTCTTCTCTGTTTTTAATCTGGTAGTAGGCCTTCTGCAGGTCAATTTTTGAGAAGATGTTCTTGCCTTGCAGGTTATGTGTGAAGTCATGCAGTCGTGGTACCGGGTATCGATCGGGTGTGGTTACTGCGTTGAGTCTACGGTAATCGCCGCAGGATCTGTAGGTACCATCCTTTTTTAAAACCATGTGTAATGGACTAGCCCATGGGCTTTTCGAGGGTCGACAAATTCCTTGTTTCATCATGTTTTGAAACTCTTGTTTTGCGGCGTTATATTTATGCGGCGGTAGTGGTCTCGCATTTGTGTAAATTGGCGGGCCGGTGGTTTCTATGTAGTGTTCGACTTCACTATTTCCCAGTTGGTTTAGGTTTGGTCTCGTGATGTCTGGGAACGTGGCCAACAGGTCGTGGTAGGGAAGCTTGTCGTCGATGGTTCGGATGCTTCCTTCGGTTGTGGGTGTAAGGAAACCTCGTACCGATAAATTGGTTCTTTTATCCACCAACCGTCGTCCATGGAGATCCACCATAAGTGCGTGGTGATGCAAAAAGTCAGCGCCTATTATCGGTCTACTGACTGTTGCGACCATAAATCGCCAACTATAGGCGCGTCGCATTCCGATGTTGAGAACAATGGTTCGCTCGCCGTATGCGGGTATTTTTGAACCATTTGCTGCGTACAAGTAGTTGGTTGGTGTCCGCTGTTTCTCTCGTGCGGTGGCTGGTAAAACGGAAACATTTGCGCCTGTGTCGATTAGGAATTTTTTTCCGGTTGATTTGTCGTGTACAAATAGGCGGTATGTGGATAAATCGTCGACTTCGGCCACCGCCGCGGCTTTAGTCTTCCTTAGTTTTCCGACTTCTCATTTTCCTTTACTTTAAAACTGCACGGGCTTCTGCATCGGTATGCTGCCTTGCCGAATTTCTTATGGAAATAGCACACGGCGTTGCTTCTGTCTCGGGATTTTGAGCGGGAACGGCTTCTGTGACTGTGGTATCGGCGTTGAAATTTGTGAGGTCGATTTGTTTTCAGCGCTGCGACTTCCTTGGCCAGGGCTTCTATCATGCTGTACAGTTTGTGTTCTGCGGGTGCAGATACTGCCGCTATTTCGGTTGGCGACGCTGTAGCTGCAGCTTTTGACGTGGTAGGTTGACACTGGCAGGAACACACGGCGTTTACCTCTTTCAGCTGTTCTTGCATCCTGTCTGCCATGGCGGCCAACGAGTCAAGCTTGGATTCATCGCTCACTGCCAACACTGTGCGGGTAGAAGCGGGTAGGTGTGCTTGCCACAACATTTTCAGGGTGTCGTCTGGCATCTTTGTCCCTGCGAGGTTCCTCATTCGGCGAAGCAACTGTGATGGTCGCTGATCGCCGAGCTCCATTTCATTTAGCAGTTTTTGTAGCTGAGTACTCTCGCTATCTTCATATACCTCCAATAGTCTTCTTTTTGCAGCGTCATAACGGCCGGAGTTGGCCGGTGATAAAATGATATCGCTGATCTGGTCGATGTCCTTGATCTCCAGCTGAGCCACAAGGAGTGCGAACTTGCTTTCATCGCCGAGCTTCTGGTTGAAGATAATGACCTCAAATTGGGCGAACCATAGTTTAGGTCTGTTACTCCAGAACTTGGGTATGCGCGACTGGACGCTAATGGCGTCGACGTCTTCAGGCGTAGTCTTGTCTGCTTCAGTTTGAGACATTTCAAACGCGGGGTCACCACTTTAGGGGAGCTTGTTGCGAATAAGAAGGCGAATAAAGATCTGTGTCATTTAATTGTGGAAAGCTACTTATATACAGTACAGGTCAAAATATATTAAAATAAATAAGGTACATACAAAAACTTAAGACTAACACAATTCGGCTATGTAGGTAGGATGTGCCGCGCTCCCTACATTATAGGAGCGTGAAGATACAGCTGACCGACCGCATTCCTTTCACCTCGGTAGCTCAGTATGCGCGGGCGCGCGGTGGCGAACGGCTGCGTGCGCTCCGCTGATAGTATGAGTTTCGTAAGTATGTGCCGCTACAGTATTCTCTAATGCTAATTTTCTATCAGCCAGCCACTTGTCTTCCTTTTCTATTGTCTTAATTTCATTTGGTAAAATACTGACATTTGTACCATCCAGTAAATATTTTGGTGCAAATCCTGTAACAGAGTGATCTGTTTCATTATATTTCTGAATACTTTCTCTTGCTATTGTTGTCCATGTTTTCTTGTTGTTTTTCTCATTTATTTTACATCTAATTTTATTTACTATTGTTTGGTTCAATCGTTCGTTCAAGCCGTTCGAAAATGGTGTATTTACAGCTGTAAAAATTAGTTTAATATTATTCTCCTGTAAATATTGTTTAAATTCTTTTGAATTGATGCCAGGATATTGGTCTGTTAGAATTATTCCTATCTCATCTGTCTCTAGTACTTTCTTAGTTAGTTTTATAAAGTCACTCGCATTCTGTGTTTTGGAAGTCGCAATAAACGCATATCTTGTGTAGTGGTCTACTAAAAGGTGTAAGTATTTTTTTGTTGACCTAGATCCTCCAAAGCCACCTATAGTATCCATTGACATTATCTCAAATGGTTTTGTTGCTGGTCCTAGTTGTGACATTAATCCAAATTTCCCGTGACATCTTGATTTATTTTTTATGCATGTTTCGCATGTTTTAGAAATATTTATTATATTTTTTGTTAGGTTTTTTGCTGTATATATTGGACTTATTTTTTTCTGTAATTGTCTGATTCCAACATGGCATAAATCTTCATGCACCTTTTTTATAAATTTTTTACTAAACTCTTCTGAAAGTATAATCTTTTCCTGTTTCTTTATTTTTTTATAATAGATATTATTTTTGTGTAGTAAATTTTGTTTCTTTTCTTTTATTATTTCATTTTTTTCTTGGTCTTCAACTATATCTTTTATTTGTATTAAATTAACTATTTTCAATAGTTCCTCTTGGTTATCTTCTGATTCTAATACAGGGTTTCTGCTCAAACAGTCTGCTTCTACATTTTCTTTACCAGGTATATATTTGACAGTAAAGTCATATTGAGATAGGTAATATGTGAGGTCACCCAATTCTTCATCTGTTCTGCATTTAATATTCATGTTCTCTAGAGGTTTGTGGTCTGAGTAAATAGTGAATTTTTTTCCAATTAGCCAGTGTTGCCAATATTTAACTGCTTCTTTCATAGCAAAACATTCCAAATATATAGCCTTTTTTCGTTTTTGAGTTTCATTTAGCTTTTTTGAAAAATATGCCACCGGTTTGTCTTTACCGTCTAGTTGTGTTTGTTTTAATATTGCCCCGATACCTTCTAAAGATGCATCTGTAAAGATTTTTATTGGTAAGTCTTTGTCGAATATTTCCAACACGGGTTGGGAACATAAATATTTTTTTATTTGATTAAATGATTCTTCACACTTCTCTGACCACACAAACTTTTCATTTTTTCTTAATAAATTATGTAATGGGTCTAAAATAATTGCGCTTCTTGGTATGTATTCATGGTAAAAGTTGATTTTTCCCAAAAATTGTCTAATGTTTTTTTGTGTCTTAGGAGTTGGAAAATGTCTTATCGAGATCAAATTTTCTTTAAGTGGTCTTACTGAATTGTTCTGAATTACATGGCCGAGGTACTTTACTGAGTCTGAAGCAAAGGTACATTTTTGAAGCTTCAATCTAAAGCCTTCTTGTATTATTGCCTCTAATACATTTCTTATGTGTCTTATATGTTCTTCAAAGGTGGTCGAATATATCAAAATATCATCGATATAGTTAACGGAGTATCCTGTGAGCTTGTGCTTTCTTAGAATATTGCTTAAAATTCTCTGGAAAATTGCTGGTGATGTTTTCAAGCCAAATGGAAGGCAGGTCCACTGGTAATGGCCATCTTGTGTGACGAATCCTGTTTTATTTCTATCTTCCACCCGTAGCGGTATTGCCCAAAATGCTGAGTTTATATCCAATGTAGTAAAATACTTACAGTTTCTAGTTTTGATAATCAAATCATCTATTAATGGGGAAGGTTGAGCTTGTGGAACAACAATTTTGTTTAGTTCCCTGAAATCTACACATAAGCGGGACTTTTTATTTTCTCCTTTTTTAAATGCCAATGTCACTGGAGCAGCGAAAGGACTGTAGGATTCTTCTATTAAATTATTCTTTAGTAGCTTAGATATTTGCTCTTCAATTTCTAATTTATCCTCTATTGTACATCTGTATGGTCTTTTACTACAGTATCTATTTACTTGTAAATCTATGTGGGCTTCATAATCTCTAACTGATCCTATATCATACTTGTCTTTAGCAAAAATTGTTTTATATTGCTTTATAATTTTCTCTATCTCAATTTTTTTTTTATTATCTAAATGGTCTGTGATACTTACGAATTCTTCTGTTTGTATGTGTTCATTCAAATTTATTGCAAATGTTTTTTTATTCTTTTCTTCATATCTGTTATCTTTAGACATTTCATCTATTTTATTTGTTGTTTTCTTTTGTTCTATCTGCAAGTCCTCATTTTGGGTTAGTTTGAATTTCTTTATCATATCTAATCCGATTATGAAATCTTCGAAATCTTCATTATCCACTATATATACTTCCATCTCTTCTTCTAAATCGAATATTTTTATTTTTATTGTAATACAGCCATCTGTTTTTTTCACACCATTAACCGTTTTCATATATGCTATATTCACATTGTCCTTTTTTTCTTTCACTTTAATCAGCTTTGAATTTATTAAAGAAATCTGTGAACCTGAATCATAAATGCCGCTCACTTCTAGTTTATTTTCTAATAAGAGCTTGATTTTGATTAATGGTGTACTTACTCGTTTTTTTCTCAGTATTTATATCTACTTCAATAATGGAGTTGTTGTTTACATTTTTGGGTTTAAAAACCTTTTCAGATTCATTCTTATTTTTCTTGAACCAGCATGTCTCCTCCGGATGATATCGAATTCCTTTTTCCAAAGATTCACAAGTCTTACATGGCTTCTTCTCCTTATATTTATTTTTATTAAGGGATGTAACACTCTTTATTGTGGTTGAGTTTTTCTTGTACATCATACCTTCATATTTTCTTATCTCATTGAACAAATCAGTAGTATCATTGAGTTCATCCCTGTTTAACTTATTTAAGATAAAACCTGGTAAACCCGTTGCAATAAGATCTATCATTGTTTTGGAGTCTATCGATTTGTTTATATCTAGTATAAGCCTCTCTTTTTTTATAGCATAATCAATTAGTAGTCCTTCTTTATACCTGAATGCTAGAGCATATGTGACTATGTCCCATCCTCTGTTTTTAAAGGTTTCTTGAAATTTGTGTTTCCATTCTTTCCATTCAGCCTTTATTGTAAGTTTTATGGCCATCGAGCTATACCAATCCACACAAGATTTTTCTAAAAATAACCTCAATATATCTATTTTTGTTTCATCTTCTGATATATTAAAGCGCTCACACTCTTTTTCAAAATTCTCAATCCACTGCATTGCGTTAGGGTTCTTGCTTGTGAATTTTTCAATAATAAATTTCTCTGAAATATGTTTTAGGTTATGTTGTTTTTCTTTCTTTGTAGTTGTTTCTATTAATTTTTCCAAGATATTTTGCAAATTGTCGTTTTTGTCTATTGGTTGTTTTGTGTTCATTTCTTCTAAATATTGATCTAAAAATTGCATATTACCTTCCTCATCCATATATGTTTTCTTAAGATCTTCATCCATTTTTATCCATATTTTTCTGCATTGATGCCTTTTCTTTATGCTATTTTTTATTTTTGTGAAACTGTTCATTTTGATAATATATCTATGATGAATCACTGGCTTCTGTTCATCAGGTAAAATATAACATTTTCCTTCCTCTGTAGTTATTGAGGTTATGGCCAATATGTTAGATTTGCCATCATTTGAGGTTATCATCGTGAACTCAAATTGTAACCGGTCCATCTTTTTCTAGTTGACGAAAATGTCGTTTTATAAGGTATGTTATTGAGGATTTTCCAAATAAACCACAAATTGTTTCTCTGAAAATCAAAGATTTGTTTATTTAATACGTCTTTACTATATTACAACGTTTAACTATGACCATTACACCTATAACTTACCTGAAAATCAAAGAAACGACATTTAAAGTTTACTAGTATCGCCTCCTCAATTATATCCCTTTATTTTATCCTTTTTCAATTGAATTTTTAACAATAAAATATGCAAAATAATGTAAACATCATCTGTCATTCAATCACACGTCACCCCGTTCCACAGAACATAAATTCCATTGACCACTTCAACGCGCGTTATGAAATGTCATTTCATTACATATATATAAAAAAAAAAAATAATAATCATCTTTATTCAGGTAAGTTACACCCATATCATTAAATTGACACAAAACATCATATAACACAATTATTACTTAATTAATGAAATAAAATTGCCTCTAAAATTGAATTAATTAATAAACACATTAATTACACCAATATCACAAAAATAATAAATAAACAAATCGTCAATTTTTTTTTTTTTTGCACATTGCGCCTTCGCACAAGGCTATCATTGTGAACGAATTTTTGACCAAACACTCAACAAATACCATCCAGCAACCACCATATTCACCAGATATGGCTCGCCAGTTGACAAGCAAGCTAGATTAAGGTCTTTCACGACTTGATAGAGCTGTCTACCTCTGGTTGTTATAAGCCTAGAGCCCCAGAAAACATGTTTTGCATTCCAGTCGCTTCCACATACATAGCGATTGCTGAGTGTAGAGAAGAAAGATTTATAGTCTTCCTTTTGTATCAGGTGTTTAGGAGGGTAGTAGAATGCAGCAAGCGTAATGTCAGAGCTTTTATCATTGACTTTGATAGGAGTTGATTGGATCTTCTCTGTTGAGTAAGGTTCAAGCGGGTGATGTTTTATATTTGATTTTATGAGTACTGCCGTTCCCCCGTGCGCATTTGCCGATGGGTAATTTGTAGCATAAATATTGTAGCCCTTAATTGAAATGTAACTTTTGCTTGTGAATCTAGTTTCTGATATTAATACCACGTCAATTTTTTTCATATGAAGAAATGTTTCCAGCTCTAGTCGTCGTGCGGCTAGACCGTTGGCGTTCCATGTGATAATTTTAAGGTTTAGTTTATATTTTAAATTGGCTGCTTATAAGTTGGACAAAGCGGTCCATCATGTTGTCCACCATGTTTAGCATCATGGTTTGAATTCTATTGAACATCTGTTCTAGGATGTCACCAAGCTGTTCTATTTGAAGTGGTTGATCTGGGTTAATTTTGCTCTCTGTATTGTTTTTGGTCTTTTCAGCGTAAGTTGCCGTAGTTCTGTCATAAGTTCTAAGTTTCCTAGGTTGTTGTTCGTCTACGATCTTATTAGATTTGTATATATCAATCTTTCCCAAAGTGGGCGATAACGCCCCCTTGTGGGCGCTGCAGGTCTCAAGGGGGGCGGGAAGAGACCCAGAAAGAAAATGGAGGCGTTGTGTAGAGGGGGGGGGGGGGAAGGATGTTTTGTTATTTTATTTAGCTAGGAGGCCTCTTAAACAACGACTGCAAGAGCTCTCGACTCTCAACAACAACTTGTGAACATCAACTAATATGAATTAAAAGACTGCTCAAACTCGGTTCTATATTTCTCTCCGCGTAGTTCATATATCTGTCCTATTTTATTGAATATAGAAAAAATGAAAATCATGTCAATCGGTCGCTCCGTTTCGTAATGAAAGTAGACACAAACAAACATATAAAAAGGCAACAGACACACTACTCGCAGATATCTATCATGTTTTAACAAGTTTTTGTTAAATAACCCGAATTGTGTATTCCTGTATCAGTCGGCTGGTTCATTGAATACTTGTTCGGACTTGTTGAGTATGATTGAGCGTCGAATGAGATAAACGAGTTTATGCATGTTTGTTTTATTCCTGTCGGTGCGTGCTGCTTAAGCATTCCTATATAAACAATGTAATATTTATTTTATTTTCATTTGTGGTTTCGCGCGCAATAGATGAGCAGTACTTACGCCTCCTCTACACTACTCGCGAAATTGAACGTATTTCTCAAAGCAAAACAATGTCGGAAGTAAAAAAGAAGAGACTGCAATACTGTGCGGAATATATTAAATTCGGATTTATTGAAAATCCCACAAACCCATCGTCGCCTTTGTGTCTTCTATGTCTAAAAACATTTTCGAATGAAGCAATGAAGCCTTCAAGGCTGCAAGATCATTTGAATGAAATGCATCCAGATAAGAAAGACAAGAATGTAGCATATTTTCAAGACTTAGAGAAGAAGCATAATACTCAGCCAAGTATAGCAAAACTATTTTCGGCGGCTGCTAAGCAAGATGACGGACTTCGAGCTTCGTACAATATCTCTTTGTTAATTGCTCAAAAAGGCAAACCACATAACATCGGAGAAGAGTTAATATTGCCAGCAATAAATGAAGTAATAACTACTGTGCTGCATAAACCGGCCGCAGATATTATCCGAAAAATTCCTTTGAGTAATAATTCTGTGCAAAGACGAATTGATGAAATGGCTGAAAACATTGAAGAATCATTGTGCGATCACCTGAGGACAAGTCAATTCTCAATTCAGCTCGATGAGTCCACTTTACCAACTAATGAAGCATTGTTGTTGTCTTACGTGAGGTTTATTAAAGATGAGAAAATATGTGAAGAACTATTATTTGCTAGAAATTTAGAGACCGATACAAAAGGTGAAACCATATTCAATACATTGGAAAAGTTTTGCGATGAGAAAGATTCCTTTGAAAAATATTATTTCAGTTGCTACGGATAGCGCTCCGGCTATGACAGGGTGCCATAAAGGTTTCATAGCGTACTTAAAAAATAAAATTCCAGATGTCCTTGGTGTACATTGCGTTATTCATAGACAACATTTAGTTGCTAGAAACTTAAGTGAAAAACTATTTCAATCACTGCAATATGTCATCAAAGCAGTCAATAAAATCCGCAACAGCTCTTTGAATGATAGATTATTTCATCAGCTTTGTGTTACTAATGACGAGGATTTCAACCGTTTGTTGTTTCATACTGAAGTTCGTTGGCTATCAAGAGGCAATTGTCTGACTCGATTTTACAACCTATTTGACTCTGTTATAGAGTTCTTGGAAACTAAAGATACAGAATTGCACGACAAGCTCATAACATCAAAGAATGATATAGCTTACATGACAGACCTGTATAAATTGTTCAACGACATGAATCTCAAACTGCAAGGCGATAAACTAAATTTAATTAAAACAAAAAACGTCGTTGCTGCTTTCGCAGCCAAACTGCTTCTACACAAAAAGAATCTAGGCAGACGTGAGTTTCACAATTTTCCAATTTTATCAGTATCATGCAGTAACGACGAATTGTTTGCCTACTACCAACATTTGGAAAACCTCCACATTGACTTCACCGAACGATACCAAGACATTTTGAACTTGGAAATACCAGACTGGGCGTTAGATCCGTTTTCAAATGTCAACACAGCAATGTCACCTCAACTGGAAGAAGAACTTATAGAATTGACAATAAACGAGGAAATAATAATCAAGTTCAAAAATGGTTACCAAGAATTTTGGCTACAAAAACCGATCCCGCAATTGTACCCTGGATTGTAGTCAATCGTTCAACGATTCTTGATAGCATTCCCATCGTCATATTTGTGTGAACGTGGATTTAGTGCTGTGACAACACTGCTTACTAAAAAGAGAAATCGTTTGCTTGTTACCGAACGTGGCGACTTGCGACTGTTCTTGAGTAAATTGGAACCTGATATCAACAAACTTATTAAACAGCATCAGATTCATCCTTCACATTAGTTTTTATATAAGGATTGATTATTTTAGTTATATTTTTAATAAAAGATACTCTGTTTTAATACTATAAAGTTGCGTTTCAATAATCATTCTTATTGGCAGGTGGAGCCCGTAAGAGTTAACTTGAGACCTAAGCGCCGTTGTATGTTACCTACTGCGCTCAGGTTTCAAGTTGCGGGTTATAGTAAAAGTTTGGTTTAGAATTCTCCGTTAATATACATAATATACATATCGCACGCTGAGAACGAAAGTGACTCAACTCAAAATTGCTAATTTTTGGGAAAGAGCGAAAATGTGTCCGTCGTATTAAGTATTTTCTGTTCATATTACAATAACACTAAAACATGGTAACAAAAGTTATGAATTTCGGTTGAAATTTATTGTTTCACTAAATAGCTTTAGAAACATTATATAGTTTTTGCAAAAAAATATGATTTTCTCGTATAAAATAAAGTTTAAAAAAAATCGAAAAAATAGGTCACTTTAGTATTAGAAGTTTTTAGATAATATAATATGATAATAATTATGATAGAATATACTTTTTTAAGTCATTCTGTATACTTAACTCATTTAACCAAAATTTTGAAATCGGTCACTTTCGTTCTCAGCGTGCGATATCTAGGTCACAATAATTAATTAATTTAATTTGAAGTTATAGTGGTTTTTAAATAGGTGAAAAAATGGGGGCGCTAAAAAAATATTTATTCTCAAAGTGGGCAGTAGACAAAATAAGTTTGGGAACCACTGGTATATATTGTTCTGTATATGCTTTGGCTGTAATTTCAATAAATGTTCCTTATACTGTTTATATTTTATACATCCTCTCGTTATTTTATAACTCAGACTAAGCGCGCACCGCGATAAAAAATCGTTGCGATTTTTTTAATGCGAAATAAAATCGCAAACTACAATATTTCATTCACGCACGATTTATTTTCGCAATGCGCGGATTGTAGTGTATTTCTGTGGTTCACAGATTTGCGATGTTTTTTTGCAACGATTTTTTATCGTAGTGCGCGCTCGCCCTCAAGAACGGGCTCACCTATCAAAACCAAATTTTTAGGCTTTGTTCAGACTATTTAGTAGATGGTTTATGTGAAGTTTGGTAGGGTAGACTAGGGTAGACTAGGGTAGACTAGGGTAGAGTAGTGTAGAGTAGTGTAGAGTAGTGTAGTGTAGTGTAGTGTAGTGTAGTGTAGAGTAGGGTAGGGTAGTGTAGTGTAGGGTAGAGTAGTGTAGTGTAGGGTAGAGCAGGTTGAGTAGGGTAGAGTAGGATTTAGTAGGGTGGAGTAGGGAAGAGTGGGAGCGAAGCCGCGCGGGCAAAATCTAGTTATTTATAAAATAAAACTCAATATGTATTGGTTATCTAGGAAAAAGAAATATTTATTCTGAACAAGGAGCGCCTCTCCTTATATTTCTCAAGCAATTGAGACAGTTAGTACTGTTTAAATTTGTATTTAAACAGCTGTTTGGATTGGTCCCTTTCAATTGAAAGAGTTATGATGATCATTGATATGTTTACTATTTTTAACCGACTTCGAAAATGAGGAGGTTCTATGTTCGGCTAAATGAATGTATTTTTTTTTTGTATTTATGTTCACCGATATTTCGGTCAATTATGGACCGATTTTGAATCGATAGCTGTCGACACGTTAGCGATAGCTGTCGACAAGTCAGCGATAGCTGTCGACAAATCAGCGAAAGCTGTCGACAAGTCAGCGACAGCTGTCGACAAGTCAGCGAGAGCTATCGACAAGTCAACGACAGCTATCGACACGTAAGCGAAAGCCATCGACAAGTCAGCGAAAGCTGTCGACACGCTAGCGATAACTGTCGACTCGTTAGCGATAGATGTCGACACGTTAGCGATAGCTGTCGACACGTTAGCGATAGCTGTCGACACGTTAGTGATAGCTGTCGACACGTTAGCGAAAGCTACCAACACTTAACGAAACCATCGACACATCAGTTATCGACACGTAAGCGAAAGCCATCGACAAGTCAGCGAAAGCTGTCGACACGTTAGCGATAGCTGTCGACACGTTAGCGAAAGCTGTCGACACGTTAGCGAAAGCTGTCGACACGTTAGCGATAGCTGTCGACACCTCAGGATAGCTGTCGACAAGTCAGCGAAAGCTGTCGACAAATCAGCGAAAGCTGTCGACCAGTCAGCGAGAGCTATCGACAAGTCAGCGAGAGCTATCGACAAGTCAACGACAGCTATCGACACGTAAGCGAAAGCCATCGACACTTTAGCGATAGCTATCGACAAGTCAGCGAAAGCTGCCGACAAGGCAGCGAAAACTGTCAACACGTTAGTTATAGCGGTCGACAAGTCAGAGAAAGCCATCGGCACGTTAGCGATATCTATCGACAAGTCAGCGAGAGCTATCGACAAGTCAGCGAAAGCTTTCGACAAGTCAGCGAAAGCTATCGACAAGTCAGCGAAAGCTGTCGACACGCTAGCGATAGCTGTCGACATGCTAGTGATAGCTGTCGACAAGTCAGCGAAAGCCATCGGCACGTTAGCTATAGCTATCGACAATTCAGCGAAAGCTGTCGACATGTTAGCGATAGCTGTCGACACGTTAGCGAGAGCTGTCGACAAGTCAGCAAAAGCTATTCACACGTCAGCATCGACGAGTCAGCGAAAGCTGTCGACACGCTAGCGATAGCTGTCGACACGTTAGCGATAGCTTCCGACACGTTAGCGATAGCTTTCGACACGTTAGCGATAGCTGTCGAGACGTTAGCGATGGCTGTCGACACGTTATCGATAGCTGTCGACACGTTAGCGATAGCTGTAGACAGTTCAGCGAAAGCTATCCACACGTCAGCATCGACAAGAACCATCGCTATCGACACGTAAGCGAAAGCCATCGACAAGTGGACACGATAGCGATAGCTGTCGACACGTTAGCGATAGCTGTAGACACGTTAGCGATGGCTGTCGACACGTTATCGATAGCTGTCGACACGTTAGCGATAGCTGTAGACAAGTCAGCGAAAGCTATCCACACGTCAGCATCGACAAGAACCATCGCTATCGACACGTAAGCGAAAGCCATCGACAAGTGGACACGATAGCGATAACTGTCGACACGTTAGCGATAGCTGTAGACAAGTCAGCGAAAGCTATCCACACGTCAGCATCGACAAGAACCATCGCTATCGACATGTAAGCGAAAGCCATCGACAAGTGGACACGATAGCGATAGCTGTCGACACGTTAGCGATAGCTGTCGACACGTTAGCGAAAGCTGTCGACACGTTAGCGAAAGCTGTCGACAAGTTAGCGATAGCTGTCGACAAGTCAACGAAAGCCATCGACAAGTCAGCGAAAGCTGTCGATACGCTAGCGAAAGCTGTCGACACGTTAGCGATAGCTGTCGACACGTAAGCGATAGCTTTCGACATGTTAGCGATAACTGTCGACAACTCAGGATAGCTGTCGATATGTTAGCGAAAGCCATCAAGTCGCTGTCGACAAGTCAGCAAAAGCTATTCACACGTCAGCATCGACGAGAGCCATCGGCGAGTCAGCAAAACCTGTCGACACGCTAGCGATAGCTGTCGACACGTTAGCGATAGCTTTCGACACGTTAGCGATAGCTTTCGACACGTTAGCGATAGCTGTCGACACGTTAGCGATGGCTGTCGACACGTTAGCGATAGCTGTCGACACGTTAGCGATGGCTGTCGACACGTTAGCGATAGCCGTCGACACGTTAGCGATAACCGTCGACATGTTAGCGATAGCTATCAACAAGTCAGCGAAAGCTGTCGACAAGTCTGCGAAACCTGTCGACAAGTCAGCGAAAGCTGTCGACGCGCTAGTGATAGCTGTCGACACATTAGCGATAGCTGTCGACACGTCAGGATAGCTGTCGATACGTTAGCGATAGCTATCGACACTTAAGCAAAACCCTCGACACATCAGGATAGCTGTCGACACGTCAGCGATAGCTGTCGACAAGTCAGCGAAAGCTGTCGACAAGTCAGCGAGAGCTATCGACAAGTCAGCGAAAGCTGTCGACAAGTCAGCGAGAGCTATCGACAAGTCAGCGAAAGCTGTCGACACGTGAGCGACAGCTGTCGACACGTTAGCGATAGCTATCGACAATTCAGCGAAAGCTATTGACAAGTTATGTTTAATTCGAAAAACTTAGACATTAGTTACAAAATATTTTAACAGGCCAATTAAGGTCAATATATTATATGTGGTGTAGTTATCTGTAGTCGAACTAGGCAGAACCTGTATTTCGACTATCAGCGCCAAACCCATGTGAGAGTTATACATTATAATTGCCCGTAACATTAAATTTTTATCTTGTACCTACATAATCATTTAAACAATTTATAATATGTTTACTCAGGTAACATTAGAATAAAGAAAAAAAAAATTAAAAGTAAGAAAAAATATAAAAAGAAAAACAGTTTGTGCAGTGTTTGCATGCAGTGTTGCAAGAATGTTACAAATATACAAATCGGCCCGATTATCTGTCTTACAAAAGTCTGACGTGGGCGGGCAGCTTTAGTGCAAGAAATAAACAGTATGTAGTTTAAAAAAGACATTTATTTCCGAGAATACATGAAACATTCAATGTTATTGTAGAGTTCAGACATTGTTGTCATCTATACTTATACTATACATTGTATACAGGGTGTCTCTGACATCGACGCACAAACGAATACCAGGGATCTAGTACATGATTCTGGACCCCCCAGTTGTAGCATTTTTGTCGGTTTTTCCTATTATTTTTATTTATTTAATTCATTTAACCCCAAGCGAACACGTTCGCGCACCCGTTGTCTTTCTGTTGTCTCTAATTATCACGATTGAAGAGTTAAACTATACAATCGTTATTCTACTCTATTATTTAATTCTCAGGTCCAGAATCAAGTACCTAACTAGCTACTCCGCCTCCTCGAGTCGTATTCCTCATTACTGAGGGTCGTGAAGTTCCCGCTGGATTAGCTTTCTTATTGATGGTATCTCCCAATCTGTGACGGTTCTTAGCGTCATGAAGTGCGACGTGCAATTGGGTGTCCAGTGTGGAGCGGACCTGATCTGCCCATCTTATTGGGCTACGGCCTCTTGGTCGTTTGACATCCACCATGCCAGTTACGATGAACTGTTCAAGGTTGTGGCCATTTTTCCTGACAATGTGGCCAAAGAACTCCAATACTCTGCGCATGCAGGTAGTCGACAGACTGATCTTGATGTTCAGTTCACGTAAGATGTACTGGATCTATGGTATTAATTTGACGATGTCGAAGACACGGTGTATATTACACCAATCACAATAATAATACATTCAAAATACTTTACAAATACCATCAGTTCTGTGTCTAACACAACCCGCACTGGGCCCGCGTGGTGGATTACGACCCATTCCCTCTCCTTGAGAGGAGGCCCGAGTCCCAGCCGTGGGAACATTACAAGGCTGATTATGCTATGCTACATCTTCTATACATATAATAAAACTGTAGAAAAGTGGTACTTGTACATGAAAAAAAAAAATCCAAAAAAAATAGCTAGGGTGTTAAAGAATAACCAATAGAACCCATTTCAAGCATTTTTAGAATTTTTGTCTGTTTGTCTGTTTATTTGTACGAGCATCACGTAAAATATACGAAAGCAATGTAGATAACTTTTAAACACAAAGATTAAGCGTAACTTGAAGTAACGTTTAGTTTTTGTTTTATTGCAATCGGTTCAGTCTATCAAAATATATTTGAATTTAAAGTTTTCCAGAAGTAAAATTTAGGGTTATGTGCACTTGGTCTCATTACTTCACGTAACTTTTATACATAACAATAAATTGTGCGTAAATTGGTTTTTTGTTTCGTCGTAATCAGTTTATACCTTATAATAAAAAAAAAATGTAAATTAAAACTAAAATAGTCTTTCCGAAGTAAAATATTGAAACTAGGGATGTAACGGAGGTAGTTTTATCGGAACCGAAGTCGGAGTCGGAGTTTTTAAATTTGATTTATCGGAATCGGAATCGGAGTCGGAATCGGAATCGGAGGCAGGGTCAGAAGTGGTGGCATGAGAAAGAATTTTTATTTACGTACAAATAAAACATTCTTTAATCAATTTTTTTTTAATTATAAAATAAAACACAAACAATGAAAAAAAATTAGCATATTATTTCCAAATAAACAAGAACACACATTATATTAAATCTATGAACCTGTTCATAACAGTCGACACAGGCTGCCATAGCGGCGACGGCGCACTATGGAAAATAAAGGTCTGTTTCTGATTAAAAATCAATAACTTTTTTGTTTCTGAATGTTATGTTCTAAAATTTTGCACAGATATAAAATAGTGTTTATGGCTTCAAATCTAATATAATTTATTATGATTGAATGTAAAATCTTACATTAAAAAATAAAACAAATTCAAAATTATAAAATTTGTCCAATATTTATTTTTTAACAATGTAACAATGTATTATTTTAATGTTTACGAAAACCTAATATCATATAGTACATCAAAATACATATCAATTTAAATAATAATATTTTTTTTTTAAATATTTATGATTAAAATCGGTTTTAATCGTAATATTTCATAAAAATGTTTTTTATGATTAGTTAATTAATTAATTGTAATCTTTACTAAATATTAGGTATGTTAATTATACTTGATGAACTTCGGGATCTGAAATTAATTCGTTTACTTTCAAAAGATCTAAGGTGTCTTCGTCAAGTTCCTTCACGTTTTTAGTATACGGTTTTCTAATGCTGGTTATGTATGGATCTGAAGTATAAAGAAGAGTATGAAATACATCCTCGTTTGTAGCGGATCTTGAGCATTTTCTAGCATGGTGTAGACGAAATTTTTTATAATCCTTATTACGAGATTCTTGTGCATCTTCTGAAAGTTGACCAATAGGAAGTACTGCAAAATGCTTTATGACACTTTCTCCATGAATCAAAATTTTGTGAACGGAAGATGGCATGTGGCATGGCATGTATGATGTGGCCATTCATAATTGCTCACATAGATTCTGGCAGTCTCCATAGCATAACTGCCAAATTTTTCAGCATTTATCATTATACCCGATGAAAGAGCTTGCAGAATTATGTAAAGTAGTTTAATTAAATTTATATTCACTCCTGTAATTTCAGCAGAGCAGCTTGCATTGTGAAAAAATCTTCTGGCAGTATTACCGTCATTAGAATTACCACTTACTTGTCTTGGTTTATCGATGATCAATCCTAGCTCTTCACGGAAACGCCTTTGTACCAGGGTTTTCTTCTCTTGCTTTAGTCGTTTCTTTTCTTCACTTGTGGCTGACCAAGTTTGGAAAGACAGATTATAGGAAATATGTAAAATCATTTCCATACAATGAATCCAGGCGTGTAAAGTAGACAGTCCGTATTGATAAGAATCTTCATTTTCAGGCCTAGCAGTAACTTTAGTCAAATCGTTCATTTGGCGTGGAGTAGCTCCACATATTGTACATGTGGAACCCGAAGACGTATCTGTTAATACCTGAGCTACTTTGCCATCTATCATTGTAAGAAATAGATCATGCTTCACTTGCACTCCTTCACCTTCTTTGTTAATTAACGATGGACGCAAAGAATTTATTTGACCTTTTATTTCGTCCACAACAGCTTTAGTTTTCTCGGGAGTTTCTTTGCAAAATTCTATTACTATAGGCCGGCAAAAACGAACAGATAAAGGTACCGGATTTTGCCAAACAACATCACCTTTGAGCTCGTTAATTAACTTAATAGGCACCAAAGAAGTGATAAATAAATTTGCATCAGAAATTAGTTCAGACTCTTCTGGCAGTTTCTGTTTGTACTGACTTTGACCAGATGAGTCATCACAGCCCCATTTGCTGTATAGAAGTAAGTTATTCAATCCATTTTTATACACTGAATCTATTTTCAATATCCTAGCTGCAGTGTGATCTAATAAATCTTGAAGTCTTACTATTTTTGCACTTGTATCTGTAATTTCTATAGCTGAAGATGGTGGATAGCAAGTAATTTTAGCTTCTTGCACTTTGAAATATGGTGGAAACACAAAACATTTTCGTTCATTCGTTACATTTCTCAAGTACAAATATTGTGCTTTTGTTAAATCCAAGTCAATAAACACGCTC
Source organism: Mythimna lalbum (assembly GCA_949319445.1). Lineage (NCBI taxonomy): Eukaryota > Metazoa > Arthropoda > Insecta > Lepidoptera > Noctuidae > Mythimna > Mythimna lalbum. The sequence goes on from OX439354.1 coordinate 23,539,311, forward strand.
AATGCTTCTTCATCCGTTAAAATTTTTGTCTGCCTTGCATCTTCTATGAGACTCGAGAATAAGGTCTTATTTTCACTGTCAGCAAACCTTAATGTTTCCACAAGATTAGCTTCTGTTCTTTCTCCTATTGAACGTAACCCTTGAAGATATGCATTATAGACGTGTTCAAATCCATATTCATTAAGTAACATTAGATTTTTTCTTCTCTTACTGGATTCTGACAAGTCTGGATAAGATACGCACGGTCTCCCACGTTTTCCAGAAGAAGTAGATGGTGTGGAGACGGTTGTAACGTCTTCAGAGTTCGGTAAATTTACTGAATATTCTGATTCCAACCAGTTACTGTTTTTCGTTAAAAATAAATCCTTTTTCCGTGAAGCTTCTGTCCATCGTTTATTAAAAGTGGGAATAATATGTCTTTGAAAATCACTGAGGATGAAACATAAGTTGTCTTCAGATACATGATAATTTTCTTTTAAAACGGTTGATAATGCCTCCAACGATTTTCCTCCTTCGATATACGAAAGTATTATTTCACGTTTAGAACACTTGAAAGTAGACATTTTGAAGAGTTAACAAAACACGTAATTATATTGTATTGGTAACATTTACACTTCTTCTTCTTCTAATTCACCACTATTCTGTTATTTAAAATGAAATGAAACCACTGTTTATATACTATATGAAATATGAGGGTAGTGTGCATCTTGTTGATTAATATTTTCACACGCAATATGAGTGCAAAAAAGATAAGACATCCTAATATCAATGATAAATTACAAAACTTACCGCAAACTATTGATGTAAACAGGAACATTTCAAACCGCAATAGATAGCGAGCGGTTTTCTGTTTCCTAACTTTTATCACATTTTTACAAATTACTCCGAAAATCGCAAATATTCGCAACTTTTTTTTATTTGATCATGTTTATGGATAGCTAGGCTACAAATCAACATTAAATGTAAAGCATGGGTAAACGTGGGTAACTGTCAAAAGTCTCGATGAACTTTAAATAAACCTTGTTTTTTACCATTATTTATTTTGCAATTATTTTAAGGTAAACGTTAATATAATATTAAATACATAATAAGTGTTTCATATTCTTCAAAAGACGAGGTTTCCAGAAATATATAATACATTATACCTTTTCCTGTAATGTATAACGATAAAATCAATTTGAAAGTGATGAAGTGAACGGGCTTAACATGGATGTCCGTCAAAACTATAAAGTTTGTAGAGTTGTAAAAAAAACATTTCAAATAATATGTATAATTTTTTGATATTATATTCTAGTTTGGTCCTTAAACTATTGAGTAAAATAAATAAAGTATGCCAGTAGCGACATTGACAAAACCCATTTTTAATCAGCAGTTGTTCTACGATTTTCCATAGTGCGCTATGTTATGCTTCGACCTCCGATTAAAACCTCCGATTTAAAAGTATCGGAGCCGAAGTCGGAACCGAAGGTGTAATAATAATCGGAAGTTCCGACTTAACGGAACCGGAGTCAAAGCTCCGTAACATCCCTGATTAAAACAGCGCCATTTATCAAACTTAGACTGGACTATACCTAGAGATCAACTGTGCAGTATTGAATATAGATATTCGATAGATGGCGTTGGTGTGTGACGTCATTTTTGAATCACGGTGTGAAGATTGACCTTCGCCTATGATAACATCTTTGTTTTGAGATTTGTAGGTGTCTTTGCAGTTGTCTTTGAAAAGGTTTGCCCTTTAAATCGTTCGTTTATTTGTTTTACTAGATAAAAAGGTTTGGTTGGATTTGGTCTAAATATTGAAGTGCGAAGTAAATTGTATCTTGCAATTTGAGTCAAGTAGATTTATTTACTTTCTTAGTTTGATATTTTGTTGGTCTTCAACTTCATTCTCATTTTGAAAGTTTATGTTGTTGTGAATGGTTGAATTATTTGGTTCAATATTTTATTAGTTTGGTTCAGCTTCTGTTCAAAATGCCTTCTAGAACAAAAAACAAACCTTTCGCAGCGTAGCCGAGATGCGAAAAGGGTGAGACTAAGTAGCTTCCAAGAAACAGAAGAAGATCGTGAAGTGAGGCTAACAGCAATTCGAGCAAGGCAAGTCAGAATACTTACAGCGTTCTCTTACGGCAGTTTCTCGGTCACAGGAGAGTTTGGAGGAACGCGAAGTGCGTTTATCGGCTGACTGAGAGCGCCACGCTCTCTCACGTGAGTCTGAGAATTTCACCGAAAGGGAGTCGCGCTTAAGTTCGCAAAGAATTCTGACCACAACTTCGCACTCCTAAGAAAGCAGAGAGGACCGCGAAGCGCGTTTATCGGCTGACCGAGAGCGTCACGCCCTCTCCTCAGGGCCAGACATTAGCCGTTGTGGAGGTGGACCTAAGAATTGGATGCTTCTCCCATGGTCAAATATACGTAGCTCTTTAACGCGTAAACAACCCCAATAATCTTTTTGTGTATGCTCCAGATGGATCCACAGCTAATGTTGGTTATAAAAACTAAAATTAAAAATTTTAAAAAACCCCCGACGCAAAAAGAACTATAAAAAGTAAAAAAATAAGTTAGTAAATTACTCTTTCAACCTTTTAACGTCATTAAAGGAATCTATAAATATTTAAAAGATGAGTGTCACTAAGTCGGGGGACCGCAATATGAAAATTATTATTTTACTTAAACGAATTAAAAATGACAATTGCGGTCCCCCGGCTTAGTGACACTCATCTTTTAAATATTTATAGATTCCTTTAATGACGTTAAAAGGTTGAAAGAGTAATTTACTAACTTATTTTTTTACTTTTTATAGTTCTTTTTGCGTCGGGGGTTTTTTAAAATTTTTAATTTTAGTTTTATTTTAAATTTTTTAAATTAATCGAGGAATCCACTATTGTGATATTATCTTTTCTATATTGTAAGGCCACACTAATACTACTAACTTGCAAACTGGCTAGATGTACTTTTTATTAAGGTTTATCTTTAAACAACTTTGGCATTCATATTCAAAACTTGATTGACAAGACATTAGAAAATTAATTCCCTCTAAATAATAATAATTAATTAATTTCATTAAATTAAATTTCATTCCTATTTTATAATATTGATTCCAGAGTTCCATTAGCTATCTCCCAGTTATAGCATCAGGTCCTCGTCATCATGAAAAATGTTTAGAACTGGTTAAGACGAATCTAATGAGCATAAACTCGACGAGTTTACTAGTAGGCATCCCAAGGTTCCATCAGCTACTTCCCAGTTCTAGCATCAGGTCCTCGTCATCATGAAAAATGTTTGGAACTGGTTAAGACAAATCTAATGAGCCCAAACTCGACGGCTTTACTAGTAAGAATTCCAGGGTTCCATCAGCTATCTCCCAGTTATAGCATTAGGTCCTCGTCATCATGAAAAATATTTAAAACTGGTCAAAACGAATCTAATGAGCCCAAACTCGATGGGTTTACTAGTTGGCATCCCAAGGTTCCATCAGCTACCTCCCAGTTCTAGCATCAGGTCCTCGTCATCATGAAGAATGTTTGGAACTGGTTAAGACAAATCTAATGAGCCTAAACTCGACGGGTTTACTAGAAAGAATTCTAGGGTTCCATCAGCTATCTCCCAGTTCTAGCATCAGGTCCTCGTCATCATGAAAAGTATTTAAAACTGGTTAAGACGAATCTAATGAGCCCAAACACGACGGGTTTACTAGAAGGCATCCCAAGGTTCCATCAGCTACCTCCCAGTTCTAGCATCAGGTCCTCGTCATCATGAAAAATGTTTGGAACTGGTTAAGACAAATCTAATGAGCCCAAACTCGACGGCTTTACTAGTAAGAATTCCAGGGTTCCATCAGCTATCTCCCAGTTCTAGCATCAGGTCCTCGTCATCATGAAAAATGTATACGAGTATTTCAAACATTAGGTCACACATAAGTATTTATTAGTAAAGTATACATCCGTAAAGAGTTTAAGATCCCAGCCACAGCCAACAAATGTGCTGCTGACCTTGAACGCCTGATCAGATCTTCATGAATTGTATCTAAGAACCATCTCGGTAACGTCAGCTTTCTTATAAAAAAACCGCATCCAAATCGGTCCATTCGTTTAAGCGCTATGATGCCACAGACAGACACACAGACACACAGACACCCTAAACTTATAACACCCCTCTTTTTTGTCGGGGGTTAAAAAAGCACTAGAATAAATAAATTTTATATGTATCAGTATCCTCCAACAGCGCTTCGCACTAAAAATACATTGTGAAGTTCCGACATCCACGCGAACGAAGTCGCGGGCACAGCTAGTAGTTAATATTTAAGTTCCTTAATTCATGAATCCCCAAGCGACCACCGGTGGCCGCGCATCTATTGTCTTACTATTGTGTCTCTAATTGACGGTATCTGAAGGGTTAATATGTCGTGGTAATACGATTTTTGTTGTTGGCAACACGAATATTAGATGATAGTTCTACAACAGATGTTGGTCATAATATGGCTAGTGATGATGAAGCAGAGTAGAATATTTAGATGCAGATTTCTCTTACAATCCAGATTTATGTTATTACGTTATATTTGAATAAACAGATTTGCTATGAGCTAGCACTCATGAAGACTAAAGGATCCTAATCGGGATCCTTGCCTTTAGGCGTCACGTCACGCATCGGATCTAGTCATACGCTGCGCGCTACTACGAAATTAAATAAAAAAATGCATTCGTGTGTGTTTAGAACGTGTACCAATTACGATACCAAAGTAAATAAAACACAGGGGATCTCAAACCACAAGTGCCGCCACTGCTGCGCGGAACACATTTTTCGATTTGTGAGTTTATAACATGTCTGTTTATTAAAATGGCATTGCTTACTTATGACTAGAGAATGCAAATCCGTCCTGTGTTAAAATCCGGATTTTTAAGAACGGATTTTTGGTCCAATCCGGATTATCCGGATTTTACGGGTTTTTCATGAAAATAAACAAATCTACTTATATCAGTTTATTAATATGATGTTTCTTGTATTTGTGTAAATGGATTAAAATAAAAACACTGAAAAATGAAAAAAACAAATCATACGATTTTTATTTTGTTTTTGATATTTGTAATTTTTCAATTTCAAATCAAAATAATAAGTACAAATTAAAATAAATTATGGAGATCAAAAATAAAGACTATTAAAACTTCTTCTCAAATTATTAACACACGAAAATAATCCGCATTATTGAAATAATCAGTCTATGACTCGTGAGCTGTTAGCTGAGTAACGTTATTAAAATAATAAGAACAAATTAAAATAAACTTTGGTGATAAAAAATAAAGATAAATTATTATATTATATTTATTTATATATAATATTTTAATTTAATTATTATATTAAATTATTTATAATATTATAATTAATAAACTTCTTCTCAAATTATTAAACAATACACACGAAAATAATCCGCAACATTAAAATAATCAGTCTGTGACTCGTGAGCTGTCAGCTGAGTAACGTTACTAAAACAATTAAAAGTAAAAATTTAAAGAAATTCTGGTAAACATAAATTGACTTCTTGACAAATTAATAACATAACAAAAGTAACATAATAATTTAACTTCACTTAAATCAACTTAATTTAATAAAAAGACTGTTATTTTATAAGACATAAAATGTGACCTCAAAAATAATAAAGCATCTAAAGTGCTATCATTTAACCTGTTGCGAATTCGGTTACGCTTAATTCCTGCTGCAGAAAAAGCACGCTCTGATTCAACGCTTGTAAGGGGAATGCATTGAAGATGCTTGTAAGCGGCTTCCAAATATCGTCCTCGTGAACCATTATCCTCGAATAACGCCATCTCCACTCGCACTAAACTGGGAATATCAGTTTCAGGCTTCCGGCTGATAAGCACATTTTCTTCTCCAGCCTTGTTGATTTTGTTTAACTCAAATGCTAATCTCTCTCGAAAACTCATTTCTTGATCTAAAGACTCTTGTTCTCTGGAAATAGTTTTATGTGATTCAACAGACACTTCTATAGGATTAATACGGCTTTCTACAGTTCTGCAAATTACTTCTTCTATTTCTGCCTTAGATGGCTTATAAAATACTTCATCAGAGTGTGAGTTGGACAATTCACGCGGATTCCCTACTTATGACACTATTAGATTTTGCAACTGTTACCTACTTTTGTAATATGTATATTAAAGATACTGAAATATGTATATTCTAAACGAAAATCTTTTGAATTTTTTATTGATAAAAAGTCCTCTAATATTAAATCATTTAAAAATATTGATATTTGATACTTTTTATAAGATATTCTTAGTACACAATGATCAAGATCTCTTAATCCACCTTGATTATTGAACCAGTGTTGTGTTTTTGAACGTCAACTGTCAACTAAATGGCTGTATAAAATTTTTCAGTTTTATTATTTTTGCTGTTTGTCTGTTTATTCTTTATGAATTCAGCAAAGGTTTCGCCAAACCCAACCGTTGAATAATAAAATAGGTACTAAAGATTTTAAAAGTAAAGCTCCATCATTTTAAAAAACTATATAAATACCTATTTCGAAATAAGATTGGTGGCGCGTGCAGTGCGTTTTCATCAATATAAATATATTGCAACGTAATCATCAAACTATTTATTTAAAAGTTGTGAACCCTGAAAATGCATTGATCAAGAAAGTACCGGTAAAAAATTAATTGGTTTGGTATCTCGACGACGGAACCCTAGGAGGCGATGCAGACATAGTTTTTAATGATTTACATTTCCTAAAAAATCAACTCCACTCAATAGGACTCGACCTCAACTTTTCTAAAAGTGAGTTATTCTTATCTGACAGTACTGACAGACAACAGACTCTTTCCAAATTTAACACAATAGCCCCGGATATCAAAATTATAGACAAAAACTCTCTTCGTCTCCTTGGGTCTCCTATTTTCGAGGATTCCTTTCCCAATTTCGTTGAGGAAAAAATTCAAAACTTTAATGATGTTTCGGAAAGATTGCTTGAAATTAATATGCATTCGGCCATCACTTTAATTCGCTTTTGTTGTTTCGGCCCTAAATTAACATATTTCCTCCGCGCTTCTCATTTATGGAAACACAACCATCTTCTGGAAAAAATGGACCAAATTATTCGAAATACTCTTTCATCAATTTTAAATGTGGCTTTGGACGATCGAGCTTGGGGTCAAGCTACCCTTCCAATCCGTATGGGAGGCCTCGGTGTCGGTAAAATTACCAGTATCAGTTTACCAGCTTTTATATCTTCGGTTTACGGCACTGAAAAATTAATCAGGAATATCCTATCTTCCTCACTGACTGATTTTGATGTGCCGTGCTTCACCGAGGCTATAGACGCTTGGAGACTCGCTTGCCCGAATTCTAAACAGCCCGACAACCTTTCTTCCCAAAGACGGTGGGATGAGCCGCTTTGCAAAGTAGTACAAGAAAATCTGTTGGCAACATCAGAGACTACTGCAGAGCGTGCGCGCCTGCTAGCTGTGGGTGAATGGGAATCGGGACTCTGGCTTCACGCACTTCCGTCGTCGAACATAGGCACCTTGCTCGATGATACTACCTTCCGCCTCGCTACTGCCCTACGTCTTGGCGCTCCTTGTTGTTCTCCTCATCGCTGCCACTGTGGCGAAGTTGTCAACAGCCTCGGTCACCACGGTCTGTCATGCAGCCGAAGTGCGGGACGCATAGCGCGGCACGCAAATATCAACGACATCATCCGTCGCGCTCTTGTCACCGTCGGCGTTCCGGCCGTATTGGAACCTCATGGCCTGGCACGCGACGATGGCAAAAGACCGGACGGTATGTCTCTATTTCCATGGAAGATGGGTAGGCCTTTAGTGTGGGACGCTACTTGTGTCGATACTCTTGCGCCATCCCATCTTCCTAGCTCGTCGTGCTGTGCTGGTGCTGCTGCAGCGGCTGCAGAGAACCTCAAGCGGCGGAAATATAATAACCTTGTTGGTAATTATGTTTTCGAGCCGTTTGGGGTTGAAACTCTTGGATCGTGGGGTCCGAGTGCTCACAAATTATTCTCGTGGACACTTCGCGTGACCCAAAGGCTGGCTTTTACTTCGGTCAAAGGATAAGCATTGCCATTCAGCGTGGCAATGCCGCCAGCCTTTTGGGTACATTACCAGTCGACAGCGATGCGGAGGAATTTTTCGACGCCTTACATTAAATTGCCATTTTTTTTTTTTTTTTAGTTCTCTAGGGTTTTATTTTAATTTTTTAAGTTAGTTTTAATTAATTTAAGTTTATATCTAGAATTAAATATTTTATGGTTTACAATGACTGCTTGATTAAATTAGATAAAAAAAGGAACATTATATAGTGTTGACTAGATCAATTACATTTTACCCTAATAATTACCAAGTCGTTTGACTTTTAAGACAGAGTATACATATAAGTACAGGTTCGAGATTACATTACAGATCTTTTTTACAATTTCCAACGTGTTTTTAACCGACTTTTAAAAAAGGAGGAGGTTCTCAATTCGGATGTTTGTATTTTTTTTTATTGTTTGTTCGCGCATAACTTCGTCGCTTGCCAACCGATTTGAAAAAATCTTGTTTTGTTGGAATTTGGAGAGGGTAGACTTCCCAAATGGTCCCATAGTCACCAAGTTGGGATCTGATTTATTTATTTATTTATTTATTTATTGCCAATTTACACTAACAGTAAAGTAACCACACATGTACATGATGATGGAATCTTGGCGAAATCGAGGGAACTCCTTAAATTCAATTAATGTTTTTTTTTTTTTGAGACTGAGTGTTTAAACCTAAGACCATGTAATGTACATACCTACCATGTTCTAACAAATAAATGATTATGAAAGTTGTTTTTTTTTTGCCTTGTAGACATGACCTAAACAACTTAATAAATATTATCACACAACGCCGTCTAGCTCAAACATCTCTGATAAACATACTTATATGTTTCTAAATATTAGGTCTTTCCCTACGAAATTGCCGTTTTATATGAAAAAAATTAAACGATTTTTTTTCATGTATTTTTTATTTGTATTAATCGAAGTAATCACCCATGCAATCAATGCATCTTTGCCAACGCAGTGGCAGTTTATTGATGCCCTTCTTAAAGAAATCAGCTGGACGGGAAGCAACAAATTCTTCAAAGGCATTTTGTATTGCCTCTCGGGTATTGAATTTTTTTCCCGCCAATATCCAAATTCTGGAAAAAGTAGTAGTCTGTAGGCGCAAGGTCTGGTGAGTAGGGCGGATGACGGAGAGCTTCCAACCCCAGTTCTTGCAACTTGGAGACCGTCTGCTGTGCAGTATGAGGTCGCGCGTTGTCGTGCAGGAGCAGCGGAGACGAGCGATTGACCGATTCTGGTTGGAGATGTGCCAGCTTCTCCATCATTGTGTTCAGTTCTTCACAGTACACATCTACAGTAATGCTCACCCCGTTTGGTAAGAACAAGAAGCTGTGATGAATCACACCGGCGCTAGACCACTAAACAGTGGCCATCACTTTTCTAGGGGTAAGTTTTCGTTTAGGGCATTGTTTAGGTGCTGAACCAGGGTCCAACCAACTTGCTGAGCGCTTGCGGTTATCAAACAGAATCCATTTTTCTTCGCAGGTAACAATGCGGTTCAAAATTCCTTCATTTGAGTGTCTGTTGAGCAGTGCAAGGCACGTCTCGACGCGTACTTCGCGCTGGCGATCATTGAGTTCGTGGGGCACCCATTTGTCAAGCTTTTTTACCTTACCAATTTGACGCAAATGGACCAATATTGTTTTGACGCTAACGTCGAAAGCTGCTGCTAATTCAGCCATAGATTGTGTATCATCAGCTTCCACAATCGCCTTTAATTCGTCATTGTCGACCAAAGACTTCGGACGACCGCGAGGTTCATTTTTCAGGTCGAAATTTCCAGAACGGAAGCGAGCAAACCAATAACAGGTGGTGCGTTGGTTTGTAGTGTTAGCTCCGTAAACGTCATTGATGTCGCGTGCCGCTTGTGCCGCGTTGCTGCCACGACGGTACTCATATTCCATAATTACTCGAATTTTTTACGTATCCATGATGACGAAAAATATTGAAATGCGATGAAAATGTAACACTAATCAATAAACAAATGACTACCTACTTTTGGAAAAAAAAATCCATGTTTTAAAATAAAATTAATTTGCAATTAGAATTCTTAGCCAAACAAAAATTATTTTGATTTGAAATGGCCAGTACTGCAGAACGGCAATTACATAGGTAACAAAAAAAAAAATAAAAAAAATATTACACCCAGACACAGAACAAATGATCATGCTCATCACACAAAAACATTTGTCCTGGGTGGGAATCGAATCACGAATCGATCAGTGGTTCCCAAACTTATTTTGTCTACTGCCCACTTTGAGAATAAATATTTTTTTAGCGCCCCCATTTTTTCACCTATTTAAAAACCACTATAACTTCAAATTAAATTAATTAATTATTGTGACCTAGATATGTATATTATGTATATTAACGGAGAATTCTAAACAAAACTTTTACTATAACCCGCAACTTGAAACCTGAGCGCAGTAGGTAACATACAACGGCGCTTAGGTCTCAAGTTAACTCTTACGGGCTCCACCTGCCAATAAGAATGATTATTGAAACGCAACTTTATAGTATTAAAACAGAGTATCTTTTATTAAAAATATAACAATCAATCCTTATATAAAAACTAAGGTGAAGGATGAATCTGATGCTGTTTAATAAGTTTGTTGATATCAGGTTCCAGTTTACTCAAGAACAGTCGCAAGTCGCCACGTTCGGTAACAAGCAAACGATTTCTCTTTTTAGTAAGCAGTGTTGTCAGTGTCACAGCACTAAATCCACGTTCACACAAATATGACGATGGGAATGCTATCAAGAATCGTTGAACGATTGACCACAATCCAGAGTACAATTGCGGGATCGGTTTTTGTAGCCAAAATTCTTGGTAACCATTTTTGAACTTGATTATTATTTCCTCGTTTATTATCAATTCTATAAGTTCTTCTTCCAGTTGAGGTGACATTGCTGTGTTGACATTTGAAAACGGATCTAACGCCCAGTCTGGTATTTCCAAGTTCAAAATGTCTTGGTATCGTTCGGTGAAGTCAATGTGGAGGTTTTCCAAATGTTGGTAGTAGGCAAACAATTCGTCGTTACTGCATGATACTGATAAAATTGGAAAATTGTGAAACTCACGTCTGCCTAGATTCTTTTTGTGTAGAAGCAGTTTGGCTGCGAAAGCAGCAACGACGTTTTTTGTTTTAATTAAATTTAGTTCGCCTTGCAGTTTGAGATTCATGTCGTTGAACAATTTATACAGGTCTGTCATGTAAGCTATATCATTATTTGATGTTATGAGCTTGTCGTGCAATTCTGTATCTTTAGTTTCCAAGAACTCTATAACAGAGTCAAACAGGTTGTAAAATCGAGTCAGACAATTGCCTCTTGATAGCCAACGAACTTCAGTATGAAACAACAAACGGTTGAAATCCTCGTCATTAGTAACACAAAGCTGATGAAATAATCTATCGTTCAAAGAGCTGTTGCGGATTTTATTGACTGCTTTGATGACATATTGCAGTGATTGAAATAGTTTTTCACTTAAGTTTCTAGCAACTAAATGTTGTCTATGAATAACGCAATGTACACCAAGGACATCTGGAATTTTATTTTTTAAGTACGCTATGAAGCCTTTATGGCACCCTGTCATAGCCGGAGCGCTATCCGTAGCAACTGAAATAATATTTTTCAAAGGAATCTCTTTCTCATCGCAAAACTTTTCCAATGTATTGAATATGGTTTCACCTTTTGTATCGGTCTCTAAATTTCTAGCAAATAATAGTTCTTCCACATATTTTCTCATCTTTAATAAACCTTACGTAAGACAACAACAATGCTTCATTAGTTGGTAAAGTGGACTCATCGAGCTGAATTGAGAATTGACTTGTCCTCAGGTGATCGCACAATGATTCTTCAATGTTTTCAGCCATTTCATCAATTCGTCTTTGCACAGAATTATTACTCAAAGGATTTTTTCGGATAATATCTGCGGCCGGTTTATGAAGCACAGTAGTTATTGGGCACGCCACAATTATGGCGGTAAGACCCCTCTTTGAGGCGTGGCTGGAAAGACCTCACGGCGTCCTTACCTTCCGCATGACGCAGGTCCTCACCGGACATGGCAAGTTCGGGAGGTTCCTGCATCGGATTCGAGCGGAAGAGACGCCCGGGTGCCGTCACTGTGCGGAACGCCCGGAGGACACGGTGGAGCACACAGTTGAGGTGTGCCCTGCTTGGGCGGAGCAACGCCGTGCCCTCGTGGGGGCGATCGGCGGCGGAGACCTCTCGCGCCGGGCCTTGGTTCAGGCCATGGTCCGGAGCGAGGAGGAGTGGCAGGCGGTCGCCTCCTTCTGCGAAGCAGTAATGCTAGCAAAGGAGGAAGCAGACCGCATCAGGCAACGGCGCCCCCGCCGCCGCCGCCGGGATTCCGATCCCGATTTCCAGCCACCGTAGACGCGGGCTCGCGGACAGCGAGCCATGGGTAGCTCGCTGTCCGATAGTCCGGTAACTGTCCGGACCGAGCCAAGGCGTCGACGGCGCGCACTGTTCCCGCGCGCCTCAAGGAGTTGTCAGCAACAGGAGGGGCCCATCTGGGTCGAAGCCTACCGGGGTCGGGGTTATTCGAAAGGAAACTAGAGCCCCGGTATGAAGGCAAAAAGGAACGGCGCGGGGTTTTTAGTCAGTAAGACTCTGACACTGTCTCCCGCTCCACCCAAGAGCGGGTTTCGTCAATGATGATTTTCCCCGTCGAAAGAAAAAAAAAAAAAAAAAAAGCACAGTAGTTATTACTTCATTTATTGCTGGCAATATTAACTCTTCTCCGATGTTATGTGGTTTGCCTTTTTGAGCAATTAACAAAGAGATATTGTACGAAGCTCGAAGTCCGTCATCTTGCTTAGCAGCCGCCGAAAATAGTTTTGCTACACTTGGCTGAGTATTATGCTTCTTCTCTAAGTCTTGAAAATATGCTACATTCTTGTCTTTCTTATCTGGATGCATTTCATTCAAATGATCTTGCAGCCTTGAAGGCTTCATTGCTTCATTCGAAAATGTTTTTAGACATAGAAGACACAAAGGCGACGATGGGTTTGTGGGATTTTCAATAAATCCGAATTTAATATATTCCGCACAGTATTGCAGTCTCTTCTTTTTTACTTCCGACATTGTTTTGCTTTGAGAAATACGTTCAATTTCGCGAGTAGTGTAGAGGAGGCGTAAGTACTGCTCATCTATTGCGCGCGAAACCACAAATGAAAATAAAATAAATATTACATTGTTTATATAGGAATGCTTAAGCAGCACGCACCGACAGGAATAAAACAAACATGCATAAACTCGTTTATCTCATTCGACGCTCAATCGTACTCAACAAGTCCGAACAAGTATTCAATGAACCAGCCGACTGATACAGGAATGCACAATTCGGGTTATTTAACAAAAACTTGTTAAAACATGATAGATATCTGCGAGTAGTGTGTCTGTTGCCTTTTTATATGTTTGTTTGTGTCTACTTTCATTACGAAACGGAGCGACCGATTGACATGATTTTCATTTTTTCTATATTCAATAAAATAGGACAGATATATGAACTACGCGGAGAGAAATATAGAGCCGAGTTTGAGCAATCTTTTTATTTATATTAGTTGATGTTCACAAGTTGTTGTTGAGAGTCGAGAGCTCTTGCAGTCGTTGTTTAAGAGGCCTCCTAGCTAAATAAAATTACAAATCACCCCCCCCCTCTACACAACGCCTCCATTTTCTTTCTGGGTCTCTCCCCGCCCCCCTTGAGACCTTCAGCGCCCACAAGGGGGCGTTATCGCCCACTTTGAGAAAGATTGCACTAGATCAACAGGCCAGTCAAAATATGATGTAGTATGTTTATCAGTTGTTCCATAACACAAGCGCTGCTTAGTTTGGGACTATGTGGCGTTGTGGAATATTATTATTATATTATTTTTTTAATGTAAGTCATCAAATAGAATCAGAAATCTAAATAGAAGTGGAGCGAGGAAGAATGTCAGACTTTTACTGATTAAAATCTACCTGTGTTCCTTCTATTGCCTTTTGCGTTGTAGGACCACGATGACTCTTGCAAATAATCCTGCTTATCTGTAAAAGTCTGTTTCCCCGTACATGTGAGTAACCTCAAGTTGTTTGTCGGCAGCCCCCCCACGCGCGCGCCCCTCCCCCTCCACATTCCGCGGCCGCGCCCCCCACTACTTAGACATATACTCAATATATAGATAGTCTCTGCAAGATGTTATTGAAATAATATTGTACTTTATAAGCCTAATAAGCATAATCACCCTTTTAATGTTCCCACTGCTGGGACTCAGGCCTCCTCTGTAGGAGACCCTGGAGAGATCTGGGGAGCCTTGAAAACACGCAAATTATAATCGGACGGGAAGACCGCAGCAGGCAAATTGTCCCAGTCTTTCGACGTACGCGGTAGAAACGACGAGGCGAGACGCTATGTCTGGACCGTGGAGGTTTCATCAACGTATGGGTGGATACACGTCGTGCGTCGGATTGTCTGATGGTAGAACTGCATTTGCCTGAAAAGCTACGATTCTAAGCTAAGCTTCTAGTGACGGCGTTTGTGACTGTTGCATGTCGCCCATGTGCAGCTAAACTTAGGAGTGGAAATTCAATTAAGGTTTTCCAAAATGACGTTCGCCAAGCAAAACGGGCTCACAGAAAGTATGATAGATCTCATAATGGAACAGAATATTGTAATATGTTCACCTTTTTAATATTAAACTAAGATTACATAGAGCTTATCAATTATTTTATGTATAACTAGCTTTGCCCGCGCGGCTTCGCTCCCGCTCTTCCCTACTCCACCCTACTATACCCAACTCTACCCTACACTACCCTAATTTTTTTTTCCATAAGAACCTTCTCCTCACAATAACAATCACAACAAAAAAAAAATCAGCCAAATCGGTCAAGCCGTTTTCATGCCAAGTCGTGACAACGGAAAACGGGGGTCATTTTTATATATATAGATTAATAAAAGTGAGTAGAGTATGGCAGTTAATAAAAAAACCATAAATGCTAATCAATTTATTCTGCTTTATACTTAAGATTTTCCAAATTTCAATGACGTAGTAGTCAAATCTTTATTTTAAAACCGATTGAATTAAAGAGACAATTTTTATTTAAGATTAATGTACTCGGAAGAGTATTTCTGGATATCTAGCAATGTATAAAAACTCTTTGGTTCAATAAACTGAATTTCTACAACTTTGTGTGTTGTTTTTCAGTGCATGACATAATTTATTTATAATTGCTATTCTCAAAAACATATGTAATTATTGAGCATTCTCAAGTCTCGTACAGTACATTATGACATACTTTCACTCAACTTCACTTTCAACCATCCGCAGTTTTACTCTCTCAGGACAGAAGTTTCGATACTTTTTCACTAAGCTTAATCAAGTAATGGGTCTGTCTCAAAAAAGAGGAACACTTTTGAATGTTTTTCAATTTTTCAAAAATGTTTTGATTAAATAAACTTTAATATGCTACAAAGTACAATATGATGACAATATGATACAATGTGACTTTTTGAGACAAACCCTAATATATTTATAACACTAAACTTAATCTAGTAATATAAGTAAATCACTAAACTTGGACCATTTTATAACTATATTTCTAGTGAGATAGTAAAGAATAGCTTTCGTATAACTATGTTACGGTATATAATTATATCCCTAGGGATATAACTATATTACGGCCTTATCTATCTTACTGCGACATACTAATCTGTCAAGAAAGTACCGGGAAAAGATCAATAATACACAAAATGTCTGTTATTCATCCAAATTTATTTTATCACCTTCAAAGTATGCTCCTTTAGAAACGATACACTTGCGCCAACGAATAATCCATTCATCAAAACATTTTTTAAACGCTGCTTCCTGAATTGAGTTCAGTTCTCGCCGCGAATTCTCCTTTATGTCTTCTATCGATTGAAAACGGGTGCCACGAAGTGGTAATTTGAGTTTAGGAAAAAGAAAAAAGTCAGCAGGAGCCATATCTGGTGAATATGGTGGTTGCTGGATGGTATTTGTTGAGTGTTTGGTCAAAAATTCGATGTGATGTTGTGCGATGTTAACTTCAGTTGCAGACATCTCGACCGCTTTTGAAACCACTCTTAAGCACGAGTTTTTGATAAAGTCGATTCACCGTAAGCCTTCTGTAACATTTTCAGTGACTCCGAACACGAAATTCCATTGGCGATGCAAAATTTAAGACAAACTCTTTGTTCGATATTTTTGTCCATTATGGAATTCGCAATACACACTATATATGATATTACTAAAACCAGCACTGTATTTAATATAAATAACAGATGAAACTCAAACTCCGCGCCAAAATGGAAAACAGTTGTGCCAATCTAACAACTACAAAAAAAACAAAAATTTGAATTTGGAACCATAAACAAATCATCCATTCCCGATACTTTTTTGACTGAATGTATATATGGCTCTGACTGCTCTGAGATGTGGTCGCTCACAATGAGCCTCATCAGAAGGCTTAAAGTCACCCAGACGGAAATGGAAAAGGCCTATGCTCGAAGTTTCCTTACGTAATCGAATTAGAAATGAAGATATCTGCAGGAAAACCAAGATTACCGACAAAGCCTAAAAATCGCTCAACTTAAGTGCAGTGATCAGAGCACATTGCTCGTAAAACATGACCAATGGGAAATGGATGGGAACGAAAGGCTCTAGAGTGGTGACCACATGCCGGAAGACATAGAGGATTGGAAGGCCTCCTATTAGGTAGACCGCTGATCTAGTGAGGGTCACGGGAACGCGGTGGATGTGACGCACAGGACCGGTCGTTATGGTGATACTTGGGAGATGCCCATGTCCATGTCCAATATTGCACGTCTTTCATCTGAAGTGATGATGATAATTTAATTAACCTACTGGATACATATATTATCAGGGAAAGATGCACTATTAATTAAAGGCTTATGTTTAACTTACCACCAGATAATTATAGTAACATATAACAGACAAAAATAGTAAATGATCACCAAATTTAAACTCGCAGTTTAATGTAAAATTATAACTAATGTTTTAACATCTCGCTATCCTATTTAATAATAATAATAAATTCATTTATTTCAGGCTAGAAAACCCATAGTAAAAATACAGTTTACAGTTTAAAAAAGTTAAAGTTAAAAAAAAAAAACATAATATTACTATTATAAATTCAGATTTAATACAAAGTCAGATAACTATATAATAACAATGTCAGATTCAGTTCGATAATTTATAAAATGCCAAATTTAGTTACATTAATACAATGTCAGGTTTTGATCAATAAGTTAATAATAAAATGTCAGGTTCAATTCAGTAATTAATACAATGTCAGATTCAGTTCAATAATTAACACAATGTCAAATAGATAATAACAATGTCAGATTAAGTTCGGTAACTCATAATAGGTCAAATTTAGTTAAATTAATACAATGTCAGGTTTAAAGCAATAAATTAATAGTAAAATGTCAGATTCGGTTCATCAATAAAAAATTACAAATAAATAAATAACAGATTTCAGTTCACAATGACACAATATTTAGAAGTCATGTAGGTACAGTGTTTTAAAAATTGTATTTACAATTACGTTATTGCAGCTCATTAGTCTTGCATGAAAGGATGCTCTAAGCCTTCTTATTACAGCATAGAAATCATCAACCCTGTTCTCAGCAAACATACCAGACGCGCTACACCGCCAAGGCAGGTTAAGCATGGCCCGGAATGCATTATTGTATTGTACACAAAGAGTGTTGTACGTACTCTTCGTGTACCTGTAACACAGTTGGCCAGTGTAGAACGCCTGACAATATGCCTTAAACAGAGACACTTTTGCCTGTTTTGAACAGTACGCAAAACGCCTTGCTAGCATGTTACTTTTACAAGCATTGCTTCGTCTTTGCCTCTCAAGGTCGAGATGATCACTTAGGTTATCGCGAACAATATGCACAAGATACCTAAAAGAGCTTACAATTTTCATGGGAGACCCACATAAATTGATGGGTAGTATGTGATCTGGTCCTTTATTATTATTAAAAAATCATGACTTCTGATCTTCACATTATAATTATGTCAGACTGTGCGCGACAGCATATTGCTCGCAAATCGCGATAAGCTTCCTCAGTCCGCCAGCAGAGGGACTGAGCAGCATGTCGCCATGTCGTCAGCGTAGCTAAGGTTATTAAGGCAAACGCCTCCTACGTGGCATCCGACTCTGGTGCTGCTCAGCTCTTCCAGTAGCTCGTTCACATACAAATTGAAAAGTACAGGAGAGGTCAGCCCGCCTTGCCTAACCCCACATGACAGTTTATATGTGTCTGATAAAGTACTACCCCATTTTACCTGTTTAATTTGGTTTGAGTACCAGAATTCTAAAATTTTTATCATTGTTGGGGGTACTTTTGTATTTCTTCATTTCTTCCATAGTATTTCATAATTAATAGAATCAAACGCGCGACTAAGATCGAGAAAGCATGCAAAAACTGAGGTATTTCTCTTAATGTAGCTTCGCACTGTGTTTTTTAATGCAAATATTGCGAGGTCTGTAGATAGGCCGGCTCTAAAGCCAAATTGAGTCTGACATATAATAGGAACGTTTTCTTCGCCCAAATGACCATTAATAAATACGTTCAAAAATTTTAGACACTATTGTTGCTAATGAGATGGGGCGATAATTAGATAAACAGGATACATCACCGGTTTTATTTTTAACTAGCTTTGCCCGCGCGGCTTCGCTCCCGCTCTTCCCTACTCCACCCTACTCTACCCTACTCTACCCTACTCTACCCTACTCTACCCTACTCTACCCCACTACTCTACCCTACTCTACCCTACTCTACCCTACTCTACCCTACTACTCTACTCTACTACTCTACCCTACCCTACCCTACCCTACTCTACCCTACTCTACCCTACTCTACCCTACTCTACCCCACACTACCCTAATTTTTTTTCCATAAGAACCTTCTCCTCACAATAACAATCACAACAAAAAAAAAAAACCAGCCAAATGGGTCAAGCCGTTTTCATGCCAAGTCGTGACAACGGAAAACAGGGGTCATTTTTATATATATAGATTATGGGTACCACGTTTGTTTTCATAACTTCAGTCGGTAAGTAACTGTGATCAATACAGGCATTAACCCTTCAGATACCGTCAATTAGAGACACAATAGTAAGACCATAGATGCGCGGCCACCGGTGGTCGCTTGGGGATTCATGAATTAAAAAAGTAAGCAGGTTTATCGTACAGTAATGCCCCCGCATACAAAATGTGTTCAACACTGAGCCCATCGTGACCCGGGGACTTGCCTCGTTTCATTCGCCTCACCAGTTCAAACAAACCGTCAAGCAAACTGACTCCAAAAAATCATTGTTACTCCAAAAATAGTTAGTGAACACCAAATTATTAACCATATTTCAATTTAAAATGACATGCAAAAAAAAAAACTAAAATACACGCTAAATAATTTATTTAAGTATTTATTTATTCATTTATGTACACACAAACACAAATATTTGTGATAAAAGCGTGGGCATGTTTTACAATAATATTTTTCGTTCATTATTATTATTTAGCGTGTTTTTTTGTTTATGTTTTTAAACTATATTTATTTTTCACTTTTTAGTGAATAGTTTTTCAAATACTTAATTAAAATTTCTTAGACTCTAATCAGGATAATTGAATATCTTAATCGGATTATTGTATTGTCATCGGTTTTGATGGGTGTGCAAAGATTAAAGAAAATCTGATCGCCCAAAGTTGAGCAAAATCGAGCTCAAGGGCGGTGGTTACAAGCAAACAAACAAACAAGCAAGCAAACATACAGGTGAAGCTAATAAAAGCGTGTTAAAAAAAACTTCTCGTTATCCGATTAAAGTAAATTACAACATAGTAAATAACCTTTTTGTCTCCAAATTCTTTAAAAAAAAATTCGGTTCTGTATTACTAGCAAATGTACTGGCTAATTTAGCTTCAGTTTTATTTGATTTGTAGAGAGTGGTAGCTCATGACTTCTTCTTCTTCTGCTTCGCCTTCATCCCGTTATGCGAGGTCGGCTTTCCCAATCATGCGACGCCACTTATGCCTATCTCGAACGTCGTGTTCGTGAAGCCCGAATACTTTCATGTCTGTGTAGCGTGGTAGCTCATGACTAATAGTAGCAAAGTACTTGTTTACTTTCAAAAAAACAGTTTTTAATAAATACACAATAGGGTTATCTGATAACAGAAAAAAACTTTTTACAAAAAAAAATTAAATCGACTTCAATGTAAAAAAACACTGAAAAGTACAAAATAATTTTAATTGTGGAAATCGGTGTTTCTATATCATTGATATACAAAAAACCCTTCTATATAGATTGTTTTGTCTCTTCGTTATTTAACACCGACTATATAAAATATACATGAATTTAAAGTTCTAAATGAAAATAAAAAGGTTATCTAAAGTAAATATTATTGAATGTTGTGGCGTAGAACTCACACAATATAATATAATTGTCGTTTGTATGTATAGGGTTTTTTACGGTGGGCTAAAATCATCTTATGACAACCCCCGCTCTTGGGTGGAGCAGGAGATAGTGTCAGATTCTTACTGACTAAATACCCACCCCGTTCCTTCTAGCCTTCAAACCAAGGCTCGAGCTTCCTTTCGGATAACCCTGGCCCCAGTAGGTTTTTTTCCGGTCAGTTACCTGACGGTCGGACAGCGCAAAATTAAGTTTTTTTTTTATTGTACATACTTTTACGGAATAAAAAGTACCCAGTGTGGTGCTCAGGATATTAAAGAACTAGCTTTCCGCCCGCGGCTTCGCCCGCGTGGACTACAGTTTATATCGCGCGGGCAGAGACCCGTGCTCAGCAGTGGAATTATAGGTAGCCTATGTGTTATTCCAGTGTCTCTTCTACCTACCTACCAAATTTGATCTAAATCCGTTCAGTAGTTTTAGCGTGAAAGCGTAACAGACAGACAGACAGACAGAGTTACTTTCGCATTTATAATATTAGTAGGGATAATTATACCAAGTTTCATCGTAATCGAACCGGTAGTTTTTGCGTGATGCCTGAACAAACAGACAGACAGACAAAATTTTTTTTAATCATATTTTTGGGTTCGGTGTCGGTCTAGTAATACCCCCCCCCCCCAGCCATTAATTTTTTTGCCATTTTTAATGTACAGAATTTCCACTTCTACAGATTTATTATAGGCAAAGATTTATGTTTTAATTAGAATTAAAAAATATTAATGGTAACTAAGTATTTTTTGGCTTTCAATCAATACGGTAAGCAAACACATCCTTACATAGTATCAACATTTAATGCAAAAGCTATCTACTCCATTATATCTGTCTACAAGACATTGAAAATACAAATAATTTTGAACTTCGTAAAACTTGACAACAAAACGTTAAAATAAATGAAATGGCGCCTCTACTTTACCTTCTTTAGTTTGCTGTCGAACCGTTTGTTTTTAAAAAATGTGCGACTCTTTATTTTTAAATCATCTTTCACCTGTGACAGCGAAAGCGATCCCTGCAAGCAAAAATAAAAAATGGATGTGGGTTGCCGCCGGTGTCTGGACGAAATAATAAAGTGTAGCAGCTAAGAACATTACCCCACATGTATGGCGTAGGTAATTTTGTTGACACTGCATCCTATATCTATATGAATTGTTCAACTGGGCATGGATGGGCATTTTCGTGATTGTGAGTACTAGTGAAAACCTAAAACTACATACCTAAAGCTCGGCAAAACTAAGTACCGTTTGATAGTTCTGACAGATTGAAGAATAGGCATGGGGTCCATTTCTACAATATTATCCGAGTTGTAAGAGATACTGGTTTTATATATTTGTATTTACTAATCTATTACCTATAGTCTAATTATGTTACTGCAGAACCTGTATGTTGGCCTTAAATTGTACTAGTAAATCTCATACCAACGTGGATAGGTAAATATCAGAGTTTTATAAGTGAAAGATATGTTTTTGTGTTTTTCAGTTCCATCCTTACCTAATTGACATTGTTTTTGGAGTTTCGTAGTTTAAACTGAGGAGACATACTTTAATTGGTTTGCAATCATTAATTTTCATGTGAATTAATTACTAACTAAATATTCTTTAATAATAATAAAATATAATAAATATCTTTATTTCTCTAAAATTACGGATGATTATATCTTATGTTTACATAAAAACATTTAGAAGTTGCAGTACTCTGTACACAATTAATTAAACTCTGTCCCTTAAACTACGAGTAGGTTACCCTTTGTCTTAAGGGGTTGTGTTTTGCAATAACATTCTAAAAGGTATGTTTATGAGTCGACGGTGTCGACTTATCATCAGAGGAGAAAAAAGTAAAATTAAATTAGTTTTTTTTTTTTTTAGGTTGTGTACGCTAGGGTGAGGGTGAAGGTGAATGTAGGTTGTGGATGGGTGTGTGGGTGTTTGTGTGTAAGTGAGTGAGTTGCAGAGTTGTTTGTGCGACTGTGTGCGGATACAGGAATTTAATCATTTGTGTGAGCACGGAGATGAATGAATATGTGCTTATTAGATGATGTAGGTAAGTAAAGTCTCCGTTTCAGTGTAGTCCTGTTTAAGTAGCCATTCTGTAACATTAAGTTTTAAGTTGTGTTTGTTGAGTTCTAACATATATTTTTTATGGATTTTTTTGTAAACGTAATCGCTGGTTACTGACTCCTGGTAGACTGATGCTTTGCGAACGCGGTTATATGTTGGGTGTCTGTGGGAAGGTTTGTGTGCTTATTAGGGTTAGACGGGGAGAGGCTGCGATGGATCCTTAAGACAGATTGAAGCACAAAGTGTTGACGTACTGTAAGAACTTTGCAGTCTGCGTACAATTGCGTCGTTGGGTATCTATGGGGCTTTCTTATTATTGCTTTTATCTTTGCGATCTCTCTGCCCTCAGAATTTTACCTTTCGTGGCGGCACCCGAGACTGGGATGCGATGTTCTATGGCCGATTGGCATAGTGCGTAATGTACCATTTTTAAGATGTCGGCATTTGCGGAGTTTCGGAGGGATTTAAATATATATATGAGCCGCAGAGTTCACATTATGGTATGCAAATAAATGAATATGAATATGAATACGAGTTCTAGTCGTGACAGCGTCTAGTTGATGTTTCCAAGTAAGTCCGTCATTTATATGAATACCTAGATATCTTACATTGTCACTTCTTATGAGTGCAGGGCAACGGCAAGAGACTGATTGATAAAAGCATAAGTGGGCAATTGAAAAACTGGGTGATGGTGCGGTTTTTCTCCTAATTGCAAAAGGGACGTAGCAAGTTTTGTCTAAGTTTAAGGTAAGGAGATTTAAATTGAGCCATTTTATAATTTCCGCCAATGCCGACTCAGCATTAGATTTGATATTATCCCAAGTAGGTCCTCGAACTAAGATTGCAGTATCATAAGCATATGTATATATATCTTGGTGTGTAGAAGGTTCATATTGCAAAGGTCATAAATCAGAAAGAGGGTGGGGGCCTAGTATGCTGCCTTGAGGGACGCCGAAAGTAACAGACTCCTCTTTACTGAAGTGGGTGTCAATTTTAACACTCTGGGTACGATTTATGAGATAATCTTTGAAGATTTCAAGTGACGCGCCGCGTACACCTAAGTGTTCTAATTTTGAAATAAGGATGGGGACAGAAACTGTGTCTGTGTGTGTGAAATGCCTTAGAAAAGTCTAAGAATATACCTAAACATTTTGTCTTTTTATCTAAATTTTTGGCTACCTTTTGTGTCAATTCTAGCACAGCGTTTTTGGTTTTAACACCAGCTCGGAAGCCATACTGGTTATCAGCTTTGATTTTATATTTACTTAAAAAGGTCGATGTATCTTAAACATCGACCTTTCAAGGATTTTGAAAAGTGTCGGTAAAACTGATATAGGCCTATAGTTGTTGACATAATTTCTGCTCCCACCCCTGTGTATAGGATGAACTTGCGCCTAAACGAGAGCATCAGGGACTGGGGAACACTCCCAATATCCATTAACACTCCCAATATCCATTAACACTCCCGGTATTAGTACGTGGCGACAGTTTTTTAATAAGACAGGCGATATACCGTCCCAACCAATAGCATAGTCCTTGCTTAATTGCAAGATAAGTGACTCTATTTCAGCTTCATCTACCTCTAAGAGCCCTAGAGAGTTTACAACGGAGGGATTTGTACCTTATGGATGAGGCTGGTCGTTTGACTGAGGTGAAGGTGTGTGAGGTTGGGATACGATATTGTCAGCCAACTTTTTCCTACATTGCTGAAAAACAGCAAACCTCATCTACAGACGACTTGGGAACTTGGGATTCTTGCGTATTTTTAATAGCTCAATGGGACTTGCGCATATTTTCGTGGTATTGGTTATTTCCTTTATTGTTTTCCATAATAACTTAAGTTTATTACTTGCCTTCTCAAGCTCACTCCTTTTATATGTGATCTTTAGCTTTCGGAGTAGATCATTACAAAAGTTTTGATAGCGTTTATAGGTAAGTTGAAGTATAAGGTTATCTGGTGCTCTTTTGGATTGTGTGTGTAACTTATCTCTGTGTCTAGTGCATTTTAAGAGACCAGGGGTTATCCAGGGTATTAAAGTTCTTTGTTTTTCTGAGGAATTTTAGTTTGAGTTGTGTGTTTAGATATGACCATTTTTACGTTTATACGTTATGTTTATGAAATTATTCATTGAAATATTAGCGTCTTCTTCCGAGTGTATACCCGCAAAATCTTAAGGCGGGTAGAAAAGTGACTTGCAGGATACTGGCAGTAATATTATAACAAGTTGCTATTTATAATAATAATAAAAAAATAATTTGCACTGCGTGCAGGGTTTGCGTCTATGATATCAAGAAGAATGGGCTTGTGATCAGTAATATGGGACTCTAAAACCAGTGTTGTCGACAATAATTTAGTCTTGATTAGTTATGCTTGTTTAGGCTTTTTTCAAGGCGAGTGGAAAATTCGTGGGTGGGCAGTAACCCTTGGGAAGCATTTAAGATAAGGGAATCGAGACATTTGTTATCCTCATTTCGTTTGATTAAGTGTATGTTTTAATCGCCCACTAATACTATATTTGGGCAGGCAGATATAGTATTCTAGACATTAATAGCAATACCCACGAGTAACGACGCAGCTGTACGTTTCGAGGCTACATCACTCCACGAAGGTTGAGGAGATCATGGAGTATGTTCGAGTTAAGACAAACTAGACTTTGAGAGTCGAGCAGTTGGAGCCGCGCCATAACAGTAATTTCCAGTCGTTTGTGGTGTGGGTGCCGACTAATCATTTGGAGACCTTCCTCAAAGGAGAGTTTTGGCTGAAGGGTGTCGTGTATCGACGATTTCGCGGAAGGATACCGACCTCTCAGCGACACACGACACCGTCACTCCGTGTACGTACAATAGTTTAGTTTAATCATTAGTATAGGATCTTTTATGTATTAGTTTATTATTTTGTAAGATTATTTGTGTATTTTATTTTAGTTGCCTGAAAATAAAGGATTATTATTATTATTCTTGGAAGTGTTCTTTTTCTCAGCTCATGGCTGGTTTCGACTACATTTACGGGCTAAAACCAAGTAAATGTAGCATGTATGGTGTTTTCAGTGTAGGGGTGTATTGTCGTCCTCCAATTGCATGAATTTCCTAACTGTTCTGCATGTGTTCAATATGGCAGCTTTCTGTAAGTTTATGTAAACGGATTCTTCTAAATCTATTAATTTTAAACTACGAAGGAGATGTTTGGGGATTATTATTATTAGTTAAACTAGTCTTGAAATTATCAAAATTTTCGTTGGCCTTGTACGACGGAGAGCGGTAGATTGCCATTATCTCTGGCTTGTTTTCGATTTTACATACAAGGCAAGTCCCGCCACTAAAGATGGGTTCCCAAGTATTTTTGTAGTCCTCGTTTAGTGAAGATTATTACTCCATCATTTTGATTGAGATTATTCTATTTTGGTTGAGTGAGATTGAAACCCCTCTTATATAGGTAAATTATTTACTTTACTTAGCCAACATTCTGTTAGAACTATAATGTCAAAGTTAATTTTAGTTAAGCGCAATAGTACCTGAAGTTGACCGAAATTTTTATTTACACTACCTAAGCGTCTTCCAGTACCTACTCCAGCCAAAGGTAGTTGCAGAACAAAATGAGTTTTTATTTAGAATTTTCCAGGACATCTATTTAGATGTTCGTGCGGTGTAGTGTGCACTCATACGCACCTGCGCTATGCGGAGACGCTCGCCGCGCACGTCGCGCACGCTGCGCATCCCGCCGCGGGACAGCGCCGCGAAGCGCCGCCCCACCTCTTGCGGCTGCAACACAAGTCCTCGTCACTGCCCACCTGTCGCGAGCCGCCCGAGTCGGCACACGAGAGTTACACTCACGTCCAGCGCGTCGCCGTCCACGCTGCCGTCGCTGAGGAAGCTGTAGAGCTCGCCCTGGCGCGGCGCGCCATCCAGCTCGGGTGGCTCGCCCGCGTCAACGCTCTTGGGCGCTGCGAGACGACCCGTCAGCTCCTTTTGAATATTGTCGATCGTGTTCTGCATCCCCTGGATCCGCTCCTGCAGCCGCTCCTGGGAACCGAGCGTCGACTGAGTGTCCGCTGGCGCATGGCGCTCGTCGCCTGTGTTGGCGCCGCGCTCACCTTCTCGGCCCTCATGTCGAGGATGATGGTCATCTGCGCGCCCAGCTCGTCGTGCTTGGCCTGCAGCGCGTCGCGGTCGGCGTCGAGCTGGCGGCGCGCGGCGGCCAGCGCGGCGTCGGCGCGGGCGCGCGCGTCGCTCTCGGCGCGCAGGTCGGTCATGAGGCGCGCGATGGTGCCGGTGTTGGCGTCCAGCTCGCGCGCGCGCGCGGCGGCGGCGGCGTCCCGCTCGGCCAGGCGCGCGGCGTCGGCGTCCCTGCGGGCGCGAGGGTCAGTGGGCTCGCGGCTGGGCCGGCGGCGGCCGCGGCAGGTACGTACCGTTGCGCGCGGTGCTGCTGCTGCTCGAGCGCGAGGCCGGCGCGCAGCTCGTCGGCGGTGCGGGACAGTTCGTCGAGCGCGGTGCGCAGCGTGCCGCACTCCTGTGCGCTCTTACTCAGCTGTTCCTCAGCTTTGAGCTTGTCCGTTTCCAGTTGTCGCACACATTCCTTAATAGAATTTATTTCCGTCTCCATTTCTCGTTCGTGCTAAATAATAATAATAATTAATTTTTCAGATCATGCAATCCATCATTGTTAGTAAAGACATATAATCTAAGTAGGTAAGTTTGTAAGTACAAATAAGTATTAATACAGCTTCGATTTTATATTGTAAGTATCATTATTCTACTATAATTACATATATTCTACTATATTATCATATATTTTATAGAGACTATGGCAAGACCCCCAAAATTGAAAAGCACAATCAAAAACGGCCCCTAGTGCTAAGGGTCTGCTTGCCTCTAGAAGAATCTTCTGGATGAGATCCAGCTAACCCTCTCTTTAAAACAACAACTGAACCTGGGAACATATAACGCTCTAGTCCGACGAGAAGGTCACCGAACTTGAGGAAGAATTGAGCAAATTACGATGGAGTATTATAGGATTATCCAAAGATAATGGGAGTACACGATAATTCTCACATCTGGTAACCTGCTTTATTTCCAGGAGAGTGACCAGCAATCTCAGGGTGTTATCGGGTTTATAGTCCATAAGTCCCTTGTGAACAATGTAGTGAGGATCGAGAGTGTGTCGACCAGGGTGACGTACTCTAAACAGACTCAAAATATCTTAACACTGAAGGTCATACAGGTCTACCTCGACACACCCCGACGACGAAGTAGAGTCCATGTATGAGCCATGTATGGTTCTAAGACTTTTTTTTTTTTTTTTTTTGTCGACGGGGAAAATCATCTTTGACGAGACCCGCTCTTGGGTGGAGCGGGAGACAGTGTCAGACTCTTACTGACTAAAAACCCCGCGCCGTTCCTTCTAGCCTTCATACCGGGGCACGAGCTCCCTTTCGGACAACCCTGTCCCCAGTAGGCTTCGACCCAGCTGGGCCCCTCCTGCTGCTGACAACTCCTTGAGGCGCGCGGGAACAGTGCGCGCCGTCGACGTCTTGGACTCGGTCCATTACCGGACGATCGGACAGCGAGCTACCCATGGCTCGCCGTCCGCGAGCCCGCGTCTACGGTGGCCGGAAATCGGGATCGGAATCCCGGCGACGGCGGCGAGGGCGCCGTTGCCTGATGCGGTCGGCCTCCTCCTTTGCAAGCATTACTGCTTCGCAAAAGGAGGCGACCGCCTGCCATTCCCCCTCGCTCCGGACCATGGCCTCGACCAGGGCCCGGCGCGAGAAGTCTCCGCCGCCGATCGCCCCCACGAGGGCACGGCGATGCTCCGCCCAGGCAGGGCACACCTCGACGGTGTGCTCCACCGTGTCCTCCGGGCGTTGCGCACAGTGGCGACACCCGGGCGTCTCTTCCGCTTGAATCCGATGCAGGAACCTCCCGAACTTGCCATATCCGGTGAGGACCTGCGTCATGCGGAAGGTAAGGACGCCGTGAGGTCTTTCCAGCCACGCCTCAAAGAGGGGACTTACCACCATAATCGTGGCGTGCCCAGCACTGGGTTGCGATAGCCGTTGACGCCATTTCACCATGAGATCCCGCCGGAGCTCTGTCCGCCATGCCTTGACATGTTGCGGCAGTGGACTTTCACCCCGGCGTTGCATCTCCACGCGCATGTCGTGCATGTGTGCAAGGACTGTTGCCTCCAGATCCCACGGTGGTAGGCCAGCCAGAAGGCTCGCCGCTTCGCGGGAGATCGTGCGGTAACCCCGCACCATCCGTATTGCCACGACCCTCTGGCAGGCGTTCAGTATGGACGCCGGTCGCTTTGCTAGCGACGGCGCCCACACCGGCGCCCCGTAGAGGGCCATGGACCGAACGATCCCCGCGTAGAGCCTCCGGCAGGAGGCGTCTGGACCCTCAAGGTTGGGCAGGAGCCGCTTGAGAGCAGCCCCAGCCCGGAGAAGCTTGGGAGCCAGACGTCGGAAATGTTCTACGAAATTCCACCGGCTGTCGAGGACGAGTCCCAGATACTTCATCGTCGACCCGACGCCGATGCGAACTCCTCCTACCGTAAGCTGGGAGTCCGATGGTGGCGCGTTCCGAGGGCCGTGGAAGCACATTGCCTCGGATTTATGCAGCGCCACCTCGAGTCCCAACTCCTGGATCCTACCAACGGCTATCGCAACCCCGCGTGTCGCCAGAGCGACCGCCGCCTGGTGCGACTCTCCCTGCGCTAGGATCAGCGTGTCGTCTGCGTAGCAAACCACGCTGACCCCGTCAGGGAAGTCGCCGCGCAGCACGTAATCGTAGCCGATGTTCCACAAGGGTGGGCCTAGAACCGACCCCTGCGGAACACCGCACGACATCTCTCGACGATTCCAGTCTCCCTGGTGACCGGGGTAGACAATGTACCTGTCTGACAGGTACGCCTCGACCACTAGACAGAGGTATTCGGGCACCCGGTGGTACCGGAGTGCCCTCCGGATCGTACTCCAGGGCAGGGAGTTGAAGGCGTTGGCAATGTCCAAGGACACTGCCACGACACACCTACCCTGGGACACCGCTTCCCCTGTCGTGAGGGCTCGTACGCGCATGATGGCGTCTATAGTAGAGCGCGCCCTGCGAAAGCCGAACTGTCCGTCCGACAAGTCCGGCCCCACCCGTGTTAGCCGCACGACGAGGCGGTTTGCAATTACTCTTTCAAAGAGCTTGCCCACCTCGTCGAGCAGCACAATGGGCCGGTATGCGGACGGAGAGTCCGCAGGGCGCCCTGGCTTATGGTTCTAAGACTCACTTTACCGTGGTCATGGAGGACTTTGATGCGAAACTGGGCGAACGACAGTGTGATGAGCTGCGAATGGGGCAATTTGGATTTGGACATGGGAACCGCCGGAGACACCTACTGGCTAGTTTTATGAAGAAGGTGGGCCTCTACATGATGAACTACTTCTTCAGAAAGCGTGAGCACAGGAAATGGACGTGGCAAAGCCCTGATGGTGTAACTAAAAATGAGATTGACTTCATCATGTCGACGAAGAAGCAAATTAAATGATATGTCTTTGTGATCAATACGGTGAAAACCGGGAGTAATCACTGTATGGTAAGAGGCACATTAAATGTCAATGTCAAGCTTGAAATATCTCGACTGGTAAAGGCTACGCGACAAATATAATTATGGGTTCGTGGAAACTGTTCATACAATCGGGTCTCAGTTCTTTAAGACTCGTACAAGTAAGACCAAGAGGCTCACTGATCAAACTCTCGAGCTCATGAAGAAGAGGACGACTTTGCAGTCTTCAGATAATGCGTGCACATACAGTCTCTGGGAGAGATCGAGGGATTTTATGTACAGTTATACACGTCGATCTTCAAACCCACTGCAAATCTAGCAAACGACCCAAGAGCTAGATTGACTCGACACTACACTGAAAATACCCCGGATGTCAGCCTGTACGAGATTAGGATAGCGAGCGAGGACGGAATTACGGCTGAGTTCCTGAAGGCGGGTGGAAAACCGGTCCTAAAGGGCCTTCAGAAGTTATTCGATTCCGTCATCTCGAGGGAAAAACGCCACAGGCATGGAGCACAGGTGTGGTGGTACTCTTCTTTAAGAAGGGTGACAATACATGCTTAAGAATTACAGGACTATCTCACTTCCAAGCCATGTCTACAAGCTGTTTTCCAGCATCATCACGAACCGTCTCACGCGCAGATTTGACAACTTCCAGCCTCCCGAACAAGCCGGTTTCTGCTAGAGTTTTTGCACCGTAGACCACATACATACGCTGTGGCAGGTTATACAAAAGACCGAGGAGTATAACCTGCCTCCCTGCCTAACGTTTATGGACTACGAGAAAGCCTTTGATTCGATGACTTGGGCTGTGCTGCACAGTCTCTCCAACGGTGCCAAATTGACTATCAGTACATCGAAGTGCTGAAGTGTTTGTACGAAAATACCACTATGTCAGTCCGACTTCAGGACCAGACCTCGAAACCTATCCTTCTGCAGCGGGTTGTTAGGCAGGGAGACGTCATTTCTCCGAAACTGTTCACGACCGCAATGGAGTATGTCTTCAAAGTTCTGGACTGGAATGGACTAGGCATCAAAATGGTGAGTACATCACTCACCTTCGGTTTGTTGACGACATAATAGTCCTGGCTGAGACTATGGAGGAGCTCAGCATAATACTCAAAGTCCTCAGTAGAGAAGTGGGTCTTAAAATGAACATGGATAAAACCAAAATTATGATTAAGTAGCGCCCACTCCTATCAAGATCGGAGACTCTACTCTTGAATTTGTGGAAGCTTACGTCTACCTCGGTCAGACAGTCCCAACTGGGTAGGTCGAACTTCGAGAAAGAGGTCAACCGTCGAATCCAACTCGGCTGGGCAGCGTTCGGGAAGCTACACGGTATCTTCTCGTCCAACATACCACAGTGTCTCAAGACGAAAGTTTATGACCAGTGCGTGTTGCCAGTGATGACATATGGCTCCGAAACTTGATCGCTCACAATGGGCCTCATCAGAAGGCTTAAAGTCATCCGAAGGGCAATGGAAAGGGCTATGCTCGGGGTTTCCCTGCGTGATTGAATCAAAAATTTAGATATCCGCAGGAGAACTTAAGTTGCCGACATAGCACAAAGAATTGCCAAACTTAAGTGGCAA
This sequence comes from Mythimna lalbum, assembly GCA_949319445.1. NCBI lineage: Eukaryota > Metazoa > Arthropoda > Insecta > Lepidoptera > Noctuidae > Mythimna > Mythimna lalbum. Next base: position 23,571,139 of record OX439354.1, read on the forward strand.
TGGGCTGAGCGCATTGTTCGCAGAACAGATGGCCGTTGAGGCCGAAAGGTTCTAGAGTGGCGACCGCGTACCGGAAGACGCACCGTTGGAAGGCCTCCAACAAGGTGGACTGATGACCTGGTGAAGGTTGTGGGAAACCGATGGATGCAAGCCGCACAGGATCGTTCGTTGTGGCGACACTTGGGGGAGGCCTATGTCCAACAATGGACGTATATCGGCTGAAATGACGATGATGGATGATGTTGCGAGGATAAACAAATAAATTAATTAATTAATAATAAATAAATGATGATGTCGACGAAGAAGCAAATATTCAATTATGTATTTGTTTGTGATCAACACGGTAAAAACTAGAAGTGATCACCGCATGGTAAGAGGCACATTGAATATCAATATCAAACTTGAAAGATCTCGACTGATGAACTTTACGCTCTGTCCAGCACAGAACAAGATTTTATTGTGACGAAAGTATTTCACAGATTGGTCCCCCGACTGCAATGAAAATTTTTACAGTGCCTTAGAATTTTGATGATCGATCAGTCAATGAGTGACTTAATTAATAAACTTTGACAGGTTCAAATTGATTGGAATTTGAAATATGTTTATACAATGCCTGCTTGGTTACTTAAAATTATATAATAACATTATTTTTTTAAATATAATGACCACCAAAAAATGCTTTGATTCCCTTAGGTCTTTTACCAAAAAAAGCAAATTAATGCATTATTTCTGCCTAAATTAACCACTGTGATTGCCATAAAATGTAGGCTTATTACCAAATAAAGTATTATGATGCCATATCAAGTTATGTCTCCGGCATGCACTCCCCTTACAACGCACCGCAAGCGCCGCGCTTTTGATACTTTTTGATACTCTTAAAAATCAAAATTAAAACTTAAGGAAAAAAATTCGAGACTCCATTCTGGAATTGTATTTTGCACGGAACCCTCAGTACGCGAGTCCGACTCGTACTTGCCCAGTTTGTTTTTGGTAGTGGAGTCAATTCGCTTAAATAGGATAGCAAGATGTAAAAGCTTTGGTTACAATTTTACATTAAAATGCTGTTTTAGGTGTGAAAATTTTGGTTATAATTTTACTTTAAAATGCGGTTTAATTTTGGTGATCATTCACTATTTTTGTCTGTTATATGTTATTATAACTGGTGGTAAGTTAAACATAACCCATAACAAAACTGTCCGGTCATTTAGAAGTTATGGTGGAATAAAGAAACTCACATACATACATTACATACATAAATGAACCCTGAAAACACAAACTCCTTTTTTGGGGCAGTCGTGTAAAAAAGGCTCTCTGATCAAACTCTTGAATTCTTGAAAGAGAGGCATGAGATGATTCTGAAGTCTACCGGCAGCTCAATAGACGGATCTCCAAGTTATTAAAATGCGATCTTCACCTCTTTAATACCGAATGGATAAAAAACGAGATCAAACAGAATAAGGGTTCCAAGGTTTTTGCAAGAGATCTGTCTATTAGGCAGAGCCAGCTCACGAAACTGAAGACAGACGATAAAAAAGTTATATTCTCCAAATCGGAGCGTCTGGGAGAGGTAGAGGCATTCTATACAACGTGTAACGTTAAATGCGCAAAACCTGAAAATAGTTTGATCGGAATAATGAGCAGAATCCATTAAACCACTTTTTAATAGAGGTTACATTTTTCAAAAAATTCTTCATTAAAAATTTTGCCCTTTCTATTTATTAATAAGTCAAGCCATCACGTGCGCAAATCCGCCCAAATAGGTAAACATACCCAAATGGTTGTAGTCCAATCAAATTTTCTCATATGCGGGATGATAAAAGTTCTTATTTCGATGCAGGTACGGATTTTAAACAAACTAAAACTGCACATAAAATAAAAAAAAACTCACATAATTAGGTCAATTGAATTAAAAATTATTTGGGGTGTCTGAGGTTTTGCGCATTTAATGTTACGTGTAACATTAAATGCGGTACTTACTTGATTTTTCTTATTAATGATGTTCTCTAGGTTTTGAATCTCTTCAATATGCGTCGCTTCATTCAGTTTCATGTGGCCGATCGTATTGTTTGCATCCTAAATAATTCAGGGTAGGTATTTTACGTATTTTAAAAACATACAACTGATTTCAACACAAATACACGAAAAAGTACAAAATAATTTTTGTTTCGGAAATCTGTGTTTATGGTTTTGTTTAGTTAGTTGTTATTTAAGTCTGTTTTTTTTGTAACTTTTTTATTTTACAAGCTAAACCTTAATAGTGTGCAAGTTCTATGGTGATACAACTATAGAAAACTATAACCATTACTAGTGTGCCTATGAAGATTGCCCTCGTTTCGTTTGGGATTTAATCGTTAAATCCTGACCATGGGACTACTACCAAATCGGTCCAGGCGTCTTGGAGTAATCGAGGAAAACTTCGTCCATTTTGAAGTCAGTTAAAATAATTATAAACAACAATGGGTAATTTTATATCGAACCCGTCGGACACCAAAGTTATGATAACTTCTTTAGTAAGTATATTTTGAATTGCAAATTTCAAATATTTATATTTAACATAGGCCTAATGGGGCACTTATGAAACGTCTATCGCACCCTTTTCTGTTCTGTAGATCAAATAAATAACCAGTTGTTTTGTGGGACTGAACAAAATGCTAAGAATCATTTTATGAGTAACAATATCTAATTGTTTGTTATGATTAAATATATCTGTATAATATATATGTACCTATTTTTAAAAAAAACAGTGAGTCCGACCAGGCCCAGCTCCAAGGCCCAGTCCTCCACCATCCGACCCCGTCGGTTCGTGTACCGAGAACCCCAAGCCATGTTCCAGGCGTTGAAGGCCCCGCAAACGACCACGAGGAGGGAACCGAACCCAGCGACGACGGAATTTAGCTCCATAATAAGGGAGACGTGGAGTTCGTCGAGAAATCGGTTCGGGGACAGGTAGACGCCTACCACTGCAATGTCCCCGAACCGTGCTGCCACACAACCTCGTCCCCTCGTGATGGCCTCGAGGGGTGGGGTACCGGCGGCAGCCGACGAAATTAACGTCACCGAGCCGTCCAAGTCCTGAACCCAGTCTCCACGGGGTTGGACATAGTACGGCTCGGCGACGATGGCGATAATGTATTTTATGATAACCTGAGATTTGTAGAAGGCAACTGAAAATATTGTATTTGACGTTTAAATGTCAACCCACAGGCAAGTGACACATAAACGTCACGCCTTTCCTATAAATACGATTGGTTCTTATTAAAACCCTCTCACTTGCTGCTCAGCCCTAGACTTTTACGGACTAGGTACCTAAGTTCACACAAGTTATTTAATTTGACATCTTAATATTGTATTGATTCTGTGTATTTGTTATACTGTGACTTATGTTTCTGATTATGTTATTATGAAAAACTATAGTTAATGATATCTATTGTAAGATGTGTCTATAAAATACTATATCTGACCTTCCGAGGTGTTTCTTGGCCGTTCTTCACCTCGAAGACCTAGTTTCCGAACAAGCCAGTAGTTGATTCGAGTAACTGACAAGCCTATTTGAAATAAATACTTAGTCTTGTCTTTCTGCCTTTTCTTCATAAAACCCTTTCCTTACACAACACAGTCATAGGACTTTGATACACAGTAAATAACCGTTATCCATCTTCACATTTTAGTATGAGATAGATATAAATATATATCAATCAATATCCACGAGTTATTTCTAACACGTTCGTTTAGTGTTGGAGTCGTGTGTGGTGTGTACGTACCGCCAGCTGGTCGCTCGCGCGCCGTAAGTCGTCCTGCAGCGCCTCCGCCGAGCGCCGCAGCCGCGCGCCCTCCGCGGCCGCCGCGCGCGCCCTGCGGAAGTGCGGACACAACACGCTCAGCGAGGCTTCCACGCGCTCTACACAACGCACTGCTACATAGCTACCGACTCGTCCTCCTGCCGCGCGATACTCTGCTGCATGTGCGCAGTCTGCGCCTCGAACTGGCGCAGCTGGCGCGCCACTTCGTCCCGCATGGCCGCCGCCGCCTCGTCCGCCTGCAACACGACCACACGCTCGAGCCTCAAGTGCGGCTGCGAAACTGCAAACCTGCAGATTTCTCCGCACAAACGCGTGGAGCTGCAGTAGTCATGCACATGCAGCAGCTTGCGGTGGTACTAAAAAGGTTTTTTTTATTATCTAGAACTCATTCAGTCCTGGGGTGGCGCCACTAAAACAATTTTACTGCACTTGAGCAGTGTTAAAAGTTGCTACTTTTCGTCCATTTCGGTTTCCAACACACCAGCTTTACATGGCATGTGTGCTAACAGTACGCCAATTATTTGTTTTAAATGTAGTTTTGTTAAAACACACTGAACTTTATTTTAATCCAATACCCTCAGATAGAAGAAGAAAAGATCTGGTTTGTGCTAACTCTCGGACTAAACATGCTTTTACTAATCGATTTTATATATTTCTGGGACCTTATTTATATAACCAGTTAAACAGAGTAGGTACTGCAGATTTATGGTTTAAGTTACAATAGGTGTAATTTACTACTGTACTAGGATAAACTTGTATCACAGTTTTGTAGGACAATAGAATTCATAAAAATAAATCGCCATGGACCTTAAGGAGTTAGGATAGGACAAGCAAAACTATTGGACCCTTTCTTCACCATATCTGCAAAAGATGTTTGAGCAGTTGACGCCTGCAGGCCACAAGATTTGTAGATCGTTTCTTTCATCTCCATAATACAGTCCATTAAATGTAATTCCTCAGTCAAAAGATTTAGTGAGTTATGTGAGATTGTTTTAATGACTGGTATTGAACAGCCATTTGCGAGACTCCATCTTGAACTCCTTGCGGCAAAGAGAAATTCTTTTTAGTTTCTGATCAGAGTTAAGCATTTACCATCGACCACAATACTGCACACATCTTGTAGGCACTGGTCAATGGAGCTCATCCAGTTCTGAATTTCGGGAGTCGGTATTGGCTCATTTTTCTCGTCTTCCCTGGCTTAGTCATGTCGCACAGTGTTGCCGCTCCATAGTAAGACACGGACAGTATTATTTATGATGTGAATTTACTACCAATCATCAGTATTGTATAGAAAATATAATGTATTTAACAGAATAACCATAATTTACTATGCAATAGCTGTGTCCCACGGCTTCACTCGCTTTAAACTGAATAAAAAATAAAAAGTTGCCAATTTCAGGTTCCAAACTTTCAAGTTACATCCAAATACTTATATAGCTTTGTAATTCTATTAAAACATTTGAATACAATCAATCACACATACAATCTTTCCGTATACTATGAGTAAGATTCATAAAAAGATAATCTATTTATTTATTAGGATCGCGAACATTAGGGAACCACCACAGACACTGGCAATTTATAAACTTATTTAAGCTACTCACATATTTTTTATTTTAAAACACATAAGATTAGTTAATTAATTTCATAATATAAAATGTCGAAGGAAAACAATAGGTTTGTATCAGTAATAACACAACGAATACAGAACAAAGAAATAAAAATGGAAATTGATAATTACATTACCAAAAATACGTCATTGTCTAATTATTATTATTGAAAGTAAATTAAAATTCCTTTATTAAGTCAAGGTGTGCAATAAAGTTATATAATAGTAATGATAATAATATTCTCCCGGGAGAATTTTTGTTCTTCATCTCCGGCTTGCCTTTATTGGCCGGCCGTAGTGAACACTGACGAGGAACAGAGCTTCCACCTCTCTCTTGCCTTTATTGGCTGGCTTGAGTGGAGATTCACACGAGCAAACATGCTCGGGAGCAGGATGCATAATCCAGTAAAGTGCTGGTACGGATCCTGACCGTACTTCCTGGATTGTCCTGATAGCCGTGGTATGCCTCTCCACTCCTCAAGCGCCTCAGGATATGTTGCCCTCTTGTTGCTACATCACTTCGTGCTAGCGGCCGTTTTTGGGGGCCAATTTATTGAGTGTGCAAGTCACCCCCTGCTTTTTATCGATGGATATTAATGACATTGTTCAGGCAGGGGCCATAGTCTTAACATAGTTTCCATGATACCAGTCCATTTAAGACTCCAAAAACCATAGCCCTATTATTTAATTTTCCATATTGTATCGCAATAGATTTCCAAACCGCGGGTTGTCCTTGGGGGCACTAGTATAGCGCGTACAGGGTTAATCGTCGGTCGGTATGACGTCTCATTATTAACAACCTAAAGGGCCTCTGCGAGTTTGCTTCGGCTCCTTGTACGCCTTCCAAAGGTCCTGGACCTAAGGGTCCTGAGATAAATAAACGATAATAATAATAAAGTAAAATTAAATTATAAATAAATGAAAATTACATGATGCAGACTAGATGTTATTCAATTAAATGGGTAAGTGATATGGGTAAAATTCAAGCAATCTGATTTTTCGTGGGAGAACTAGTATCCTCCGAATCCTTCTGATGACGCAATTTTGTAATGAGATTTTAACATAATGTATGTAACTGAACGCGGCCTGTTGTGAACGAGTCCCGTACGGTATTACCGAATTACCCTTGAACGATCCATAAATTGTTATAGAAAGTTATGGAAAACACTTACCAATAGCCTTGTGAGTTTTTATTTGAGTCGTATTTTTAGTCGTTAATTGGAACTTTTTTTTTATAAATAGGTACTCTATGTCTATATATTAAAAACATTAATATCATAACTAAAAGACAATACTTTGAACTTCAGAATCCATTTCGTCGATTATTCAAATATCAATAAATATCAAAACTACATTTGCTTGTATTACGTCCAGTTTCTGCTTCTTGAAAACGTAATTATCGAAAGCGTACTTTGACAAGTGATACCTATCTTGTAATTTCATAATAAAACAACCCTTAATTTTTTGTATTCCTATAACATAGATGCAAATCCAGTAATTACTTTTCATCTTTAAAATTTTGATTACACCGTGCGTCGTGGTAGGTAGTTGGGGCTGCGTCGGCGTAGGTGTTGATGGAGGGCTGCGTCGCGTCAACCCGCTGCGACTGAAGTGACTGCCTTCCATTTTTTTTTAGTAAATAATTATGCAATCATTATTTTAACTTATCAGCACTTATTAACAACTAGCTAATACGTAGGTAAACAAAGAGTAGGTCACTAATTATGCAGTGGTGTTAATTTTTTTTTTAAATTGCAATGATGAGCACGTTTGTATGCCTCGAGTGCGAAAAATCGTATCAAATTTATACAAACAACAATAACAATTTGATTGACTATAGGGTCGATTGTATTTACATACAAATAGTCAAAATATCTAGCCTAGACCTCCACCCCGCGCACTTCCCATTTGGTTCCTAAAAAACGTTCGTGCGCAGCAATGACTATACAGTGCGCAGCCTTCTGCGCAAATTTCTGGCCCGCCAAGATCAGTCGCCCGTACTCTACTAATATTCTTCATTTCATATATTTTGAACACTTCGGTCACAATCACAACTCGCACCGATTTTGCAGCACTCGCGACGGAAGCAAGGTATCACTAAGTTTTATTATATGTTATCTCCTTTTGTATTTTTGTGTGTACATAAATTATAAAATAAATAAAATAAAAATAAGTAAAACCACTTCACACGTAATTGTATTCAGTACTTCAGAACTAAGTAACTTCAAACAATATACATCGCGACCATCGTCATCGTGCCATCTCTTGGTTAAAAAATAAACAATATTCGAATTTTGATTTCGAATAAAAATCGATTGATATCAATATCGATTTCTAAATAGATCTGTCATAATCACGCCCGATAATGCAGAAATCAGTGTGCCCTTTTATTATTTACTTGACAAATAATTATATATGTATAATCAAAGGGTGTGCCATACCTATCTTGTGTTTTGCCCCACGCGGGGGTGCGTGTTTCTCTTCATGTAGGTTGACCTAAAACACTGCGCGTGAATGCGTTTTCTGTGTTCACTTCTACGCGTGCTTTTTACAAACATATACTTGCAAACAAAGTAGGTAAGAACAGTTTGTGTTTGCCGGTCTAGGAGCAGCTGCACTGCACAACAAAATAGATAGGTACAGAAGTCAATCTACGTACTACCTGCGCTAGGCGATCGCGCTAGGGTCAGCGCGTTGTGCTGAACTGTACGAGTGCGACCAGGCGATTGACGATTGAGCGCGCTTTGTATGTAGATTGACTTCTGTACCTATCTATTTAGTGACTGCACTGACCTGTCGCAAGCGCGCGGCGAGCTGGTCGCGGGCGGCGGCGCGCTCGGCGGCGTGCGCGCGCGCGGCGCCCAGCTGCTCGCGCGCTTCCGTCAGCTGGCGCGTCGCCTCGCCCGCTCGCGCGCCGCTCTCCCGCGCTGCACATACCAGCGCACCACTAACTCGCACCCTACCCGCCTGGTTATTACAGCTGTCTAAATGACTCTATTGCTGAAGACGAACTCAGTGCTTTGTCAGGTCTTCACTCATCTACTCTAATAGAATACCTACCTCACTCGAAGGTTTTGCGAAAAAATGTTTTTATGTGTAAGGCACTGGCCACTTGTAATAAATTATATTTCTCTCTGTACTATTCATCCTCTTAGGGCGGGTTGTTTCAGCCATACTTAACTCATGAGTAACAGTCAAAAATGGCGCTAACGTACTTTAAACCAAAAAATGGGTTGTTTCAAAAAATGGCGGCCCAAAAATACGTTAAAAAGTTACTATTACCATTACTGATGCCCTAGCCACTAGTTAACGTCATTTTACGTCATGTTTGTTGTCGTTTTCAAGTAGTTCCGTTCAACAATATGGACTCTTTTGTATTAAATTCGTTTTTATTCGACGATAGTTCATCTGATGATGATACAAACTAAAAGAAAAAAGTATTAAAAACGCGTATATATAACGTATATCTATGGGATGAATGGGCACGCCACAATTATGGCGGTAAGTCCCCTCTTTGAGGCGTGGCTGGAAAGATCTCAGGGCGTCCTTACCTTCCGCATGACGCAGGTTCTCACCGGGCATGGCAAGCTCGGGAGGTTCCTACACCGGATTCAAGCGGAAGAGACGCCCGGGTGTCGCCACTGTTCGGAACGCCCGGAGGACACTGTGGAGCATACAGTCGAGGTATGCTTGGGCGGAGCATCGCCGTGCCCTCGTGGGGGCGATAGGCGGCGTAGACCTCGCGCGACGGGCCTTGGTTGAGGCCATGTTCCAAAGCGAGAAGGAATGGCAGGCGGTCGCCTCATTCTGCGAAGCAGTAATGCTAGCAAAGGAGGAGGCCGACCGCATCAGGCAGCGGCGCCCTCGTCACCGCCGCCGGGATTCCGATCTCGATTTCCGGCCACCGTAGACGCGGGCTCGCGGACGGCGAGTCATGGGTAGCTCGCTGTCCGGACCGAGCCCAAGACGTCGACCGCGCGCACTGTTCCCGCGTTTCTCAAGGAGTTGTCAGCAACAGGAGGGGCCCAGCTGGGTCGAAGCCTACTGAGGCCAGGGTTATTCGAAAGGAAACTCGAGCCCCGGTATGAAGAGACTAGAAAGAACGGGGTGGGTTTTTAGTCAATAAGAGTCTGACACTATTTCCCGCTCCACCCTAGAGCGGGGGTTGTCATTGGATGATTTTTGCCCACAGGCTCCGGGCGGCAGGTCTTTTCGAGGCCTTTTGTCCTCGGGAAAAGTACCCATGTGATGCGAAAGTAGGTCTGGTTTGTTGGTAGGTACCTATTCGTTATGTTTCACGTGAAATGCTAAAGTTATACAAATAAATAAAACTTTGAGGTTTAAAATATTTTTACTTACATTGAAAGATTTACAAAATTAACAAATACAGAGATGACAAGTTTTAAAATTGATGTTTGCGCCTTTTACTAAGACTAAAATCTTTAATTAAAGCACAATAATCTAACGAATGAGCTCCGTCATTTTCGATTGAAAGAATAGCAAGGGCTGAAAGCCGATTCTGTGTCATCGAATTCCTCAAATGTTTTAATAATTTTAAGCCTCTAAAAACTCCTTTTAGCAGACGCAACCGTAACAGTAGTGGTTGCAATAATTCTCAGAACTATTTCGATAGTAGGGTAAACTTCATTTGAAAAAATCTGAATTTTTTTTAATTTGCTGGACGCGAAGCCCCTGCAAGAGCGAGGCCCCGGGCGATTGCCCTGTTCGCCACCCCCTAACGCTGCCGCTGTTCTTATACTTCTCAAGTAGTGCTTGGAAGCGCTGTTTTTCCAGTAGTTTGAAATTTACAGCACGTTCTCTGTAAAAATAAAACACCACGTGAACCCAAAATATTGAGAAATACCGTTGCCTATAATAAAGTAATAAAGTTTAAAAAATATTATCGTGTTATTATGTTGTTGGTACTTACTTTGGTGTAAACGTATCCATTTTATATTTTCTTTAATTTTAATGAATTACCGAATATAATATGCTAGTCAATAATGTCACTTTGATGTTGTCGTTTTGAACCGATAGATCAAATTATGACATAAACGATGCAATTTTGCCATACGCAAAAAATCTCCCGACCATTTTTATTGGGAAAATGTGTTGCTTTCTACTGGCAACCCGATTAACTTTGACTGTGTGTTTGAAACAACGCTCTGAATTTGACGAACGTAAAACCTCTCACGTAATAGTAACTTTTGACTGTTCGTATGTAACGTTAACCGACCTTTTGAAACAACCCGCCCTTAGTAAGAGCAAAGAATTTATATATCTAGGATGGTTCACTAATGTTTCACCAAAGCTCCATTGTCAAATTTTAATTTAACAACCAACGTTTCATATATTATTTATTTCACAAACGATTCGTTCTGCAAATGTCTCATTTTAGAAACTCTCGGCTTACAAACTTTTTTTTGGCAAATACTTCTTTTGATAAATGGTTCGAATAACATTTAATCGTTTATACATTGATTCTTTTGGAAAACTTATGTTTATATTAAATATCATTTTACAATAAATATTCCTAAACGATTTCGACGGAGTTTTGTTTAGTATTTTTAAATAAAATACTATACAAAACCAGGAGGGCTTGTTTGCTAAAGTAATCAAGCCCTCATGGGTGGAAAGAAGATTTCTCCCTCCCCTATGTTGCTGAAGTAGACTTTTGGGTGGTTTAAATAAAATAACCACGTAGGGGATGGTGGGGTCTGTGTTCGTGTGTTAATTGCCATATATTCAAACAAGGATGTTACTTTAAGCGTCCAGCATGCAAACAGGCATTCAGCAGGCATGTAACATGTAGCATGCAAGCAGGCATGCAGCGTGCAAGCAGACATTCAGCATGCAAGCAGGTATACAGCATGAAGATGTGAATGCAACATGTAGCAAGCATTGTTTCTCTCACGGCTCCGGCGCTGCGGGGCTTAGGGGCAAACGCAAGCTTATCGTCGCAGATGGTTTTAACGCTCACCACCGCATCGGCTTCGGCTTGCCCACAGCTTCGGCTTGCCGGCCGGCTTCGCCGGCCAGCCCAGCCGCGGTGGCGGGCCTTTAATCCACCTGCTCCTCAGCTCGCGGGTCGCCCTACCCCTCCGCGCCTACGCGCGCTTAAATTACACTCTAGAGGTAGGGCAAATAAGACTACGTAAAGTCGGTTTTGTGGCGATTCGTTTCTGTCACTAAATTTTGTAGCACAAAATATTGACCTTTTATGACATTTTATTTTATCTTTGATTGAAAATGCTATCAAGTGAGCATCTAAATATTTTCAAACAAAAAGAAATCCGAAAAGTGATCGGTTCCCAAAAAACACCGGGTTCCGGGTAGCCTACTAAAAATATGCAAAACAGTGAATATTCCAAACGTTGTTTTATGAGATGAAATGAATAAAAAATGAATCGTTTGTCAAATGATACGTTATTAAACAAAAGTTTATTTGGTGATTTGTGTGTAAAGTAAACTATTTGGAAAACTTAGGTATTATTGTATAATGATGAAATAGCAAACCATGTTTTCGCCAATCGTTGGTTGTCGAATGAAAATTTGTAAATCAACTTTTAGTGAACTGACAGGACACCCATAAGATACTTATATAAAATCTTTGAGTACGAGATCCGTAGAAGAAACCTCTTCCCTCGTCTATTATTCGAATGGGGCATTTCACGCGAAGCGAACACCGAAAACAAAGTGAGGTTCTGAAATTCGTTCATATTTTGCATATTTGTACTTCTAAGGGATATGAACGTGATCACATAATATTTTTTTTATTTGAGGTTTAGTTGTTAAGATAATTATGGGATTCTAAAGAATTGACTTGATTGACGGAAGTGTTTCTTGGAAATTTTATTTTCAAATTGAAGATAATTATTATGAAATAGTTAATATTTTTTTTTTATGGGAAACCAACCGTTCTTTTTGATTTTTTGATCAGATTCCAAATTTGAATTTTTGTTCCATTGTTAAACCGGAAGTAAGCACTTCAAAACTGGTTTTAAACCACTTCGACCATTTTAATTTAATTTTTTTTAACGGCAAAATAAAGCTTCATATTTATAAAATTTACCATACAAATTGCAGAGTGGGATCTAAATTACTTTAAGAAATATATCAATAAGAGTACGTACATGCCGCTTTAAGCGACATACCAGCCTACGAAAACACATTAAAACGTTTTGAAAACATTAGTTATTATAGTCCCGTACTCAAAGGTTTACCCGGGACTATAGTAACTATTTAAGTGGGGCTCCCATATAACAAACGTGATTTTTTTATGTTTTTTGCTACAGACGGTATGGTACACGAGTGCGACTCGCACTTTGCTAGATTTATTTAAATAATATGATTACGTATTACTGTCTTGGCTATGGCAGCAGAATTACATCATTTGTGAAAATTTCCACTGTCTAGCTATCACGGTTCATGAGATACAGCCTGATGACAGACGGACATACAGACATATAAAAAGACGGCCAGCGGAGTCTTAGTAATAGGATCCTGTATTACCCTTTGGGTACAAGACTATAATAACCAACATTTTTTTTTTTAATTATTGTTGATAGGTTTGCGCTTGACCGCTATCTCACCTGATGGAAAGCGACGATGCGGTCGACGATGGAACGCGCCTACCTAGAAGAAACCTATTTACTCTCTACTTAAAGATTCCCGGGTTGTAGCTATCAGGAAACACATACTCCGGCAAGGAATTCCATTCCTTAGCTGCACGCACAATGAATGTGTTTCCAAAACGTTTTGTGCGTATAGGTGGGATGTGCACCGTGTACCGGTGGCGCATCGCCGTCCGTCTGGTAGTCCGATGATGAAACGGGCTAGGCGGAATCAGGTTATGCAATTCCGACGCACACTCCCCGAAATGCAACCGGTAGAAAATCGACAGGCTAGCAACTCGACATCGATGCTCAAGACTTTGAAGCTTCGTTTTCAAAACGTTTTAATGTTTTTTCGTATCACCGATAGGTTTTAAAAAGTGGCTGGTATGTCGCTCAGAGCGATATGTACGTACACTAATTGATGTATTGAAAAATTAAAATGGTCGAAGTGGTTTTAAAACAGTTCTGAAGTGCTTACTTTCGGTTTAACAATGGAACAAAAATTCAAATTTGGAAATTGATCAAAAAATCAAAAAGAACGGTTAGTTTCCTATAAAAAAATACATTAACTATTTCATAATAATTATCTTCAATTTGAAAATAAAATTGCCAAGAAATAGGTACTTCCGTCAATCAAGTCAATTCTTTAGAATCCCATATCTTAACAACTAAACCTCAAATAAAAAAAATCTTATGTGATCACGTTCATATCTCTTAGAAGTACAAATATGCAAAATATGAACGATTTTCAGAACATCACTTTTTTTTGCTGTCCGCTTCGCGTGAAGTGCCCCAAATATTAGGTGCTAGATAATGCGTTTATTAAGACATTCCAAATAGGTTGCCTAGCTAAATCTGGTGCTAATGATGTTAAACAATAAAAAGACATTGCTCTTCCTCCATACATTCTTCGCCCTGGAGCCGAGAGCATCGGAAAATTATGTACTGTATTCTTTAACATTAGTAAACTCCTATTAGATCTTAATAAATTGTATAGCTTTCAAAATAGATATATTTAAAAAAAAAATGTGGTTTTGAGGTTATAATCGAACCATAACAATGAATATAAGGTATGATTTTCCATACTTTCAAGTAATTTAAAAAAATTGAAAAACAATCTCATAATACATATAGCTATTTTGACTATTGACTGGCCTGTTGATCTAGTGGTTAGTGGCCCTGACTGCTATGCCGGAGGTCATGGGTTCGATTTCCACCCAGGACAAATGTTTATGTGATGAGCATGGTCTGTGTTCTGTGTCTGGGTGTAATTTATTTAGAAATATATAAATATGTTTATCAGCTTAAATTTCGTTCAGGTAAGATCTTTTTTAAAAGAAAGACGTAGGAACCAAATACCATCATAATATGATGGAAATATGCTCCAACTGCAAATGATTTTGGTTTTTGGATCCGTCGTATACCGGTGTGACGCAGCGCGGCGGCGGCGGCGCGTGCCTCGGCCAGGTCGGCGGCCAGACGGCGCACCTTGGCGCCGCAGTCGCCGTACGCGGCCTGCAGCGCCGCGCGGTCCCGGCGCGCGCGCGCCACGCAGCCGCGCAGGCGCGCGCCGTACTCCTCCAGCACGCCGCACACGCCGCGCGCGCCCGCCAGCTTGTTGAGCGTGTCGGGCCGCAAGCGGCGCTCGGCCGCGTACTGCGCCGACGCCGCCTCGTGCTGCATCTGCACCTCCACCATGTTCTGCTGCAGGCGCTCGTGCGCGCCAGCCAGCTGCTGCAGCCGCTCCTTCAGGTCCCAGTACGCCGTGTCCTGCGCCACCTGACCGACCGCAACACTAATCTATAGTATGATTGCTAAGGGCGCGCACTGTCCCGCGCGCCTCAAGGAGTTGTCAGCAACAGGAGGGGCCCAGCTGGGTCGAAGCCTACTGGGGCCAGGGTTATCCGAAAGGAAATTCGAGCCCCGGTATGAAGAGGCGTTCAGCATGGTCGCCGGTCGCTTTTGCAGCGACGGCACCCACAACGGCGCCCCGTATAATGATCCCCGCGTAGAGACTCCAGCAGAAGGCGTCTGGACCCCCAAGGTTGGGCAGGAACCGCTTGAGAGCAGCCCCACTTCGGTTGAGTTTGGGAGCCAGACGTCGGAAATTTTCTCCGAAATTCCACCGGCTGTCGAGGACAAGTCCCAGGTACTTCATCGTCGGCCCGACGCCGATGCGAACTCCTCCTACCGTTAGTTGGGAGTCTGATGGTGGCGCATTCCGAGGGCCGTGAAAACACATAGCCTCGGATTTGTGCAGCGCCACCTCGAGTCCCAACTCCTGGATCCTACCAACGACTATTGCAACCTTGCGTGTCGCTAGAGCGATCTCCGCCCGGTGCGACCTTCCCTGCGCTAGAACTAGCGTGTCGTCTGCGTAGCAAACTACGCTGACTCCGTCAGGGAAGTCGCCGCGCAGCACTTAGTCGTATCCGATGTTCCACAAGGGTGGCCCTAAAATTCACGCTACCTTTACGAGGTCATCTGCCTTCCACTTATTGACAAGTTCCGTTGCCTATCTCTGAACCCAGCATCAGTTCTGCACGAAATACTTATCAAACAAAAAAAATACATCAAAAACAAACCATAAATGACAGAGTTATGCCCAAACAAAAATTAAGTAATATATCCCTCCGGATATAGGTATGTTATTTTTCAATGAAAAACGTTTTCTAGTTTTTTTTTTTAATTATCAGTAGTAGGTAAACCTGGAAAGTAAATACCGTTACAATTACAACAAGCCCAAACTCGGCTAGAATATATTGTCTTATTATGGAGTTTCGGTACCTTTCTCTTGGATTCTATCATGAGACCTGATGATAGAATGGTTCTTATTGAACGCAAATGCTTTACTTGTAGGTAAAAATACCAAAATCGGTGTACGTTTTCCTATAAAATTTGAAGAGTTCCCTCGATTTCGTCAAGATTCCATCATCAGATCCCAACTTGGTGAATATGGGACCATTTGGATAGTATACCCGTTCCATCAAAAAAAGCATTTTTCAAATCGGTTGGCAAGCGACGAAGTTATGCGCGAACAAACATTTAAAAAAATACAAACATCCGAATTGAGAACCTCATCCTTTTTCAGAAGTCGGTTAAATTCACTGTGTTTGATTATCATTTGAAAGGACTTCACTGGTACTTATCAAAAATATTATCAACATTCAGTGTGGCACCCTCTTCTTCTTTTTCCTGTCCTTACCCTTTATTACTTGGGGTCGGCGCAACACGTTTTTTCTTCCATTCTGTCCTGTCACCCGTCAAACTTGATAGTTTAGTTTCTTTTTTTTTAGTTTTTTTTTTTTTTAGTTTAGTCTAACTGCCTTTTCTTTCATATCACTCCTCACACAATCCATCCATCTTTTCTTCGACCTTCCTCTCCCTCTCCATCCATCTACACTTATACTCAGAACTCAATGTGGCACCTCTAGTGGACAAAAAGTGTTTGTTTAAAAAAAAAAAGATAAATACGTCATGTTTGCTATCATTTGAAAGGGCTGCAGAGTCTACGTAGTTGTTTCGAAGTTTCACAGCTTCACTAATAAACAGAAGTTTTATGTTAATTAGCTAGTTCTTAATTTGACCATTTAGCTTTTACAAGTAAATAGTATAGAAGCACAGTGATTTAACACCAAAATTGTTAAAATAAAAAACAAGTAAAAAAACTAAAACCCGACTTCGACAAAAAAGAACGACGCTGTAAAAGTATGAAACAAGATTTTCAGTATGCCGAAATAAACACAGTAGGGAACTGGAACCCATTAAAAGGTTACCCATTGACTTCTTTCCAAGTCGAAATAGAAATACCTGCCTACAACATAAATTCCTATGCTTTAAAATGATTCCGTGGCATCGAAAGGGATATCATTGAAAAACGTGTCATGAACTCCCGCGGCAGGATGCCGTGGCGGATTGCGGTCTAGAACGGCATGCCAAAGGACACCGGCGGGCATCTGTGAACACTATCAAACACTATTTATGACTGAAATGTATATCGGGTAGCAGAAACTGTCAAAGCATACCTCGACGTGACGCGGCATGCAAAGATTTTATGTATCCTCGGCATTCCGTAGCAAGGAGCTTAAACGCCACGGTACAATGGAATAGTACGGCGCGGGCGGTGGTAAATAATGGCTAAGTGTGCATTGACTTGCGGTAAAAGCATTTGCCATGCCGTCTCAGTCACCGTTAGTTTTAATAAGTGGTTTTTAATGGATACACTATTGTTTTCTCGGTCAGACCAAGATTTTTATGTCGCACAAGAATCATTTGAAATTGAACTTAAAACAATACCTACAAACCTTCAGCTTAATAATTTTAGCGGTTTCACGTGATACTTTCTCTCTGAGTTTCTCTGCATCAGTGTTCATTCTTTTCCTGCTAGCGACTTTCCCAATATCGGTTACGTCCATTGTCAATAATGCTACTGCACCAATTTTTTTGTAGGTTTAGCCGAATAAACCTTATGTAGGTATGTACCGCTTACTCGAAAAATAAATTAAATAATTCCCGCCAAATTAAGTATATCACACAACTTTTTTTAAATAATATTTTTAGGATTGGTTACTAAGTTCTTTGAGCAATAGCTTCGTTTATACAGTTATTTTATTCAGAATAGGGAAGTACCCACTGACCTCTATATAAAATAGTAGAAGTCAGTGGAAGTAACACAATTGTCATTCTAATGTTTTTTTTTGTAGTACCTACTCTACCTATCAACCTTTTTGGTAGCAAATGCAATTTAGAGTGCGCGCACGTTATGTTGAAGTGTGGCTGAAATCAGAAACTAATCGTTTGCCACCAACAATTTTAGATGTTCATGCATTTTGATCAATTGCAACTAAAATTTTTATTTCAAATAATGATTCTTAAAATTTGATACGCATTCTTCTTGTATTTAATGATTGTAGGCGACGCGTGATTATTATAGTTATGGATGAAGTGGTCCGGTCCCTGTTCCCACGCAGGACCGACTTCACCCCACCAACGATGGACCCTCCGCAAGGTGTGGCCTCACTGGAGGAAGTTGTCCCCCCAGTGACTGCGGAGGAGTTCTACGCGGGAGTTCTTAGCCTCCGCGCTAAGAAGACGGCCCCTGGACCGGACGGCGTCCCCGCCAGGGTGGTGGCCATAGCTGCCACTCAAATGGAGGATAGGTTTCGGGACCTTTTCAGCGCGTGCTTTGTTGCTGGAAGGTTCCCGAAGCCTTGGAAGGAGGGGCAGCTGTGCCTCCTCCGCAAAGAGGGACGCCCGGTAGATTCCCCCTCGGCTTACCGGCCCATCGTTCTTCTCGATGAGGTCGGCAAAATGTTCGAGGGGATCATCGCCTGCCGGCTTAATAGCCACCTGCGGGGATTGGGGCCGGACCTTTCGGACGTCCAGTTCGGTTTCCGACAGGGCCGGTCCACCATCGACGCGCTGACCCTACTCAAGGGCCAGGTGAAGGAGGCGACGGAGGCGGGGGACGGAGTGTTGGCGGTGTCATTCGACATAGCCAACGCCTTCAACTCCATCCCCCATTCGACTATATTGGAGGCACTCCGGTATCACGGAGTGCCTCAGTACTTGAGGAGCCTGCTGGCCGACTACTTGGAGGACAGGGAGGTTCTCCTTGTAGATAAAACGGGCAGCCTGAGGCGATACGGCGTAGAGTCCGGTGTTCCACAGGGGTCGGTGCTGGGGCCACCCCTGTGGAACATCGGGTTCAATTGGCTCCTGCGGGGGGCACTCCTCCCGGGCACGAGTGTCATCTGCTACGCGGATGACACTCTCCTCACTGCCCGGGGGAGGAACTTTAGGGAGGCGGCCTGTCTGGCATCGGCTGGCGGGTCCTTGGTCGCAGGTAGGATCCGCCGCCTGGGGTTGAAGGTGGCGCTGAACAAGACCGAGGCCGTGTTCTTCCACGGGCCTCGGCAGCGCTGCCCTCCTGATGCCCAAATCGTTGTGGAGGGCATCAGAGTGGGGGTCCAGCCCCAGATGAAGTATCTGGGCTTGGTGCTGGATAACAGGTGGCGCTTCGGCACACATTTCAGTGGGCTGTCGACGCGCCTGCTAAAGGCCGCCGACGCCCTCTCGTGGCTCCTCCCCAACCTGGGGGGGCCCAGTGCGACATGTCGGCTCTTATATGCCGGCATTCTGCGGAACATGGCCCTTTACGGGGCCCCTATCTGGGCGGATTCGCTCCACAGGAGGGAGAACGCAACTGCGCTCCGGAGGCCCCAAAGGGCCATTGCACAGCGGGTGGCGAGGGCCTACCGCTCGGTGGGCTTTTCTGCGGCGTGCGCTCTGGCGGGCACCCCTCCTTGGGAGCTCGAGGTATGGTGCTCGCCAGAGTGTACGAGTGGACGGCGCGCCGAAAGGAGCTCGGAGAGCGCTCCGTCATGGAGGAGCGGGAGGCAGTACGGCATGAGGCGAAGGACGCCATTGTCGTCCATTGGACGGACGACCTCGCTACCGCCACCTTTGGCCGTCGAACCCTGGACGCGCTCGGGCCAGTGCTGCAAGACTGGCTCGAGCGGTCACACGGTTTCCTCTCTTTTCGTCTGGTGCAGGTGCTGTCAGGGCACGGCTGCTTTGGCACGCGCCTGTACAGGATCGGGAGGGAGGAAACCCCGGCGTGCCATGACTGCGGCGCGGCTGAGGACACAGCGCAGCACACCCTCGAGGTCTGCCCGGCCTGGGCTGAGCCGCGCCGCAGTCTGATTGCGGAGATCGGCCAGGACCTCTCGCTTCCCAGCGTAGTTCGTTCCATGCTGGGGAGCGAGGAGGCTTGGGCTGCGGTCGCCTCCTTCTGTGAGGACGTCATTTCACAGAAGGAGGCGGCGGAGCGCGAGCGCGAGGACGACCCTCTCGCTGTGCCGCTCCGAAGGCAAAGAAGAGGTCGGAGAAGACGCAATCTTCTCCCTCCTCATGGTGGTGATGGGCGGGCGGCAGGCGCGGGGGCACCTCCGCCCGCATTGCACTCCACGCCACCTCCGCCGGACATTCCCGACCCTCCCCCCATGGGGAGGACGTGAGGGGCCCGCCACTAAGGCGGGCGATCGTCGCCCGAGGGGGACTGGACGTCAAGGCTACGCCGATCTCCCGGTCCCCCTCCAATCAGACGATGCGGGAATGCCGCTGGGTTGTTTAGTGGGTTTTAGTGGTAGCGTGCGCGGGAGGACGACCCTCTCGCCGCACCGCTCCGCAGACGAAGAAGGGGAAGGAGAAGGCGAATGTTGGATCGCCCTTCTTGTTGGAAAAAGGCCCTTCTAAGGGCCAACCAAAAGGCCCTTCTCAGGGCCAACAGGACGCTTCGGCGTCAGAGGCTAGCCGCGCGCCGTCTGCGGCTAGCTTCTACAGCAGGGCGGACGAGATGTCGGACTCCAACATCGAGTCCATCGAGCGGTTGTCGGACGCGATTGCAGCCGAGGAGGGCGACTCCAGATCGCGGAAGCGGGCCTTCCTGAAGGACGGGTCTGAAGGCTCTTCGGGTTCGGCAGTCCAAAAGAAGAAGTCGAAGGTCAAGAAGGCGAAGACGGCGGCGGACACCCACAATGTGGGTCTCGCAGACGCCGAACGCCAGCTGAACCTGGCTCGGCGGGCGCAAGTCCAGGAGGACTTGGAAGAGCGGGTTGTGGCCAAGGAGCAACGGGCGCGCGTCGCCCGGGCCAAGGCCGGGTACGGAGCGTCCCGCGTTCTGTACGCCGACCACTCCTTGGTCGAGCTGGAGCGGATGGCGGAGGAGGACGCGGAGGAGATAGCAGAGGTCGCTTCCAAGTCCTCCAACCTCAAGGGCACTTTCCAAAAGTCCCTAAAGTGTAGGGCTGCAAGCATGCGCAGCATCGTCGCGGAGTTGGTCCAGCGCAAGGCTTCGGATGAGACGCGACAACTGCAGGCGAAAGTGGATCGTCTGCAGCAGGAGGTCAGCCAGCTTCACCAGAAGCTGGCTGAAGCCACGGCCCGGCCAAGCCAGACCGAGCCAAGACCGGTGGCAGAAGGCCCTCCCTCCAACCTTGAGGACATCCTCCGCAAGGTTGTGATAGAGGAGAGGGCCTTTACGCGAGCCTGCATCGCAGGCATTGAGGACCGGCTATTGCCGGAAAAGCGCCTGCGACCGCCGCTTGCCGCGGACAAGAGGCGCAGTGAGCCGGGGCCATCCTCCGTCGAGGACGCCCTCCTCCCTTCCACCACCCCATCCAACCAGTGGACGGAGGTGGTTGGGAGGGGGAAGGGCAAGGCCAAAAAGGCAGTGGCAACAGCCCCTGCCGTCCTCGCCACCGCCCCTCCCAGCCAGTCGCAGCGGGCGACTGGCAAGGGAAAGGGGAAGGGGAAGGGGAAAGGGGGGAAAAAGTCGGCCCCCAAGCCCGCTGCCGCTGCTACAGCTCCAGCAGCCAAAGGGGCCCCCGGCACGAGGAGGAAGCTAACTCCTCCTAAGTCCGCAGCCGTCGTGGTGACGCTCACCGCGGAGGCTGCGGAACAGGGCGAGACCTACTCGTCCGTTTTGTTACGGGTGCGAGCCAACGCCGATCCCACCCAAATGGGGATCGGCAAAGTCACATGCCGCAAGACCCAAGCCGGTGCTCGAATATTCGAGTTCCCGGGGGCCGACGGCAGTGCCCACGCTGATGTTTTTGCGGCCAAATTGCAGGAGGCAATAGCGGACGTGGCCAAGGTTGCCAGACCGGTCAAGCTGGCGGCCTTAGAAATTAATGACTTGGACGACTCAGTCTCCAAGGAGGAGGTGGTGGCGGCGGTCGCAGCTATTGGGGGCTGCGACGCCACAGCGGTGCAAGGCCGGGACATTAGGCCCGGTCGCGGCGGCATGGGCACCATGCGCATTGAGTGCCCAGTCGCCGCTGCCAAAGCCGTCCTTGACAAAGGACGGCTTGCCGTCGGCTTCAGCTCGGGTGCAGTCCGGGCACTTGTGGCGCAGCCCTTGCGGTGCTACAGGTGCTTCGGCATTGGGCACACCCGGGCCCTCTGTCCGTCCACGGTAGACAGGACGGACAGTTGTTACCGCTGCGGCAAGGAGGGCCACAAAGCCATCACCTGCCAGGCCGCCACGCCGCACTGCGCAGTTTGCGCTGCCAGTGGCCGCCCGGCGGGTCACGTCATGAAGGGGAGGAATTGTAATCCTCCCCCTAAGAAGGGAAAAGCGCAGGGGGGTGCGATGTCCGATTGATGGCTACGATCGAACATCGCATCCTTCAGGCGAACACCAACCACTGCAGGGCTGCCCAGGATCTGCTGATGCAGATCATGGCTGAGTGGTTGGTGGACGTGGCGGTGGTTGCCGAGCCTTACTCGGTCCCTGGCCATTGGCTGGGCGACCGGGACGACTTGGTGGCGTTGGTGACGCGGTCTTCCTCAGACTCCCCTCCCCTCTCGCTTTTAGAGAGGGGACCGGGATACGTGGCCGCCGCGTGGGGAGATATAGCTGTTGTGGGGGTTTATTTCTCCCCTAACCGCCCTCTCGAGGATTTCGAGAACTTTCTCGGAGTCCTCACCGCAGTCGTCGGGAGGGCGGCGCCGCGCCAGGTCGTCGTGTTGGGCGACCTGAATGCCAAGTCGGCGGCTTGGGGCAACCAAGCCGCCACGTGCAACGTCCGGGGACGTGCCGTCGAGTTTTGGGCGACTTCGTGCGGTGTGTCCCTCCTCAACAGGGGGGCGGTCCACACGTGCGTGCGGCAACGGGGAGGATCGGTGGTGGACGTCTCGTTCGCTACCCCCGTGCTGGCCGCACGCATCGTAAACTGGCGGGTGGAGATGGTGGAGACCTTGTCGGACCACCGCTATGTGCGGTTCGACATTTGCCTGTGTTGCAGTGGAGAACTGGTGTGTTGTGTAGTAAGGTCACTCGGATGATAATTAATTGAAACTCAGGAAGAGTGCTTCACAATATAATTGATATATTATGTAAACCAAGTACACAGTTGTTACAGACCGAGCTCGGAGAGCGACTACTCAAACATTTTATACATTATTCTAGACTACCTAATTTGGGTACAATAATGATGCAACTCTTGTGCATGACATGTGACATAGGATATATATGAGTAGGCACAATACTTCCCTTCCTTTTTAAAAGAAAAAAATATATATTTATCTTATACATAAAAAATAATAGTAATTAATTTACGTTATTACTGGTAGGTTTACTACATGTTGAGTATGTATTTAGCTCGTAAGATTAAACTAAGTGGTAGATGAGCTACATAAATAACGTGCATTAAAATAAGACAATATTATACAATTACATCTTATTATCTAAACCATCACTTAACCTTAACCAACCACTACTTTCGTTCACTACACTTGCTGCACCGATCACTTGAACGCACATACTTCTTGCCGTTGCGGTCAGGCTACAGAGTATGTTGGCACGGCGTGAGAGGGCTGGGGTACTCTGCGACTGGCCCTAGCTCCTTGCAGCTCTCGTCTCAGGTGTTCCGTGTACTTCTTGGCACAAAATCTCCATATTATGTACCCGATAGCGACGAGCAGAGTAGCGGTGATCGTGTAAGCTATCCAATTTAGTTTCTCGTGAGTCATCTCCAGTTGCTGATTTGTGGTTGCTTGATTACCTCCTCCGTTTTGAGCAATGATTACCTCCTCTCGACTTTGTGTTTTTCCCATTGTTGTGTTTTTTTTTTCTTGGGTAAACGGTGCGGTGATATATCTACTAATTGTTTGTGGTGAGAAACTGAAATGTATGAACCGTGTTCACGTAAGCGTAAATCGCACTGTCCGCTTAATAAGGCGTCCGGATCTGGTTCTGCGCTGATTGTTATTGTTATCATGCTCCTTTAAGTTGTCTCTAGGTGCTTCGTTGCTTGTTGTGCATTCTTTGGCCTTTTTGAGCGTACTGTATTGTATTTCTGAGTCATTGTGCACCAAGAAAGCTGGTTTTAAACGATCTATTGAAATTATTTTAATATTGTCCGATATCTTGACTTTGAAATATTTAGTGTCTCGTTCAATGACTTGATAGGGTCCAGCGTATGGGGGTGTTAAGGGTTTCCTAGTATGATCGCAGCGAACAAATACGTGTGAACATGATGCCAAGGCCGGATGTACAAATATATTAACTTGTCTGTGTTGTCTTTGTGGAATCGCTGCTAGTTTTCGAATACGTGTACGTAAGTCTTGTAGAAACGATTCATTTTCGGGAGAAAACGGCGTTGCCGGCTCAAAGAAATCTCCTGGAAGTTTTAATGTTGTACCATAGACCAACTCGGCTGCAGATACACCAGTGTCGTCGCGTAAACTAGCTCTCAAACCTAATAGAACGGTGGGCAGTTCGTTAACCCAGTCTTCGGTATTTCCGCGTGCCATAAGTGCTGATTTGAGCGTTCTATGAATCCTCTCTATTTTTCCGTTGGCCTGTGCATGATATGCAGTGGTGTGTATTTTTGATATACCCAAACGCTTCGCCAGATTGCTGAACAGCTGTGACTCGAATTGACGGCCTTGATCTGTAGTGATTTTGGCTGGACATCCGAATCTTGTGATCCATTGAGTATATAGCGCTTTTGAGACACTTTCAGCGGTGATATCTTTCAGGCATTTTATCTCTGGCCAGCCTGTTGCCCTGTCGATCATGGACAAAATGTATTTGTACCCTTGACAATATGTTAATGGTCCCACAATGTCGATGTGGAGGTGTTCAAAACGATTACTTATGGGAAATGAGCTGAGTGGTGATATGGTGTGGCGTTGTATTTTGGATTTTTGGCAGTCTAAACATGCTCTAGTCCATTTGTTGATGTCAGAGTTCATTGATTTCCAAAAATATCTATCCGTAATCATTCTTCTTGTGGCACGTGTACCGCTGTGACTGATACCGTGAATTGCTTTGAAGGCTGTTACACGATACTCTCTCGGTAGGTACGGACGCGCGTGTTGTTTTGATATTTCACAATATATGGGCTCGTTGCCATGTGAATGATTGAAAGTTTTAAAATTTAGTTTTTTTGATTTTAGTAGCTCTTTAAGTTCTTCGTCATTTTGTTGATCTCTTGCTATAGTATTGTAATCAAGTGGTGAAGGAACATCTATTTGTTCGATTCTGGATAGAGTATCTGCTACGACGTTTTGTGAGCCGGGAATATGCTCTATTGAAGTACAAAATTGACTTATAAAATCCAGGTGTCGAAGTCTTCTCGGTGTGTCACTTCCGCTTGTGGATTTTTTGTGAAGCGCGTACACGAGTGGTTTGTGATCCGTGTAAACAGTCACTTGTTGTCCTTCAATCATATGTCGAAAATGCTTAACTGCCATGTATATAGAAAGCAGTTCCCTGTCGTAGGCACTGTAACGCTGCTGCGCTTCACTGAATTTGCACGAAAAGAAGGATAGTGGTTTCCAATTTTGATCTATTTTCTGTTGGAGTACTGCTCCTGCACAGGTGTTGGAAGCGTCCGTCATAATAGCTAGTGGTGCACTGGCAACAGGGTATGATAACATAACAGCTTCATGTAAGCTGCTTTTGCATTTCTCAAACGCCTCTTCTGATTCCTTGTTCCATGCAGGGACCGTACAACCCCGAATATAAGTTAACTCTTTCGAAAGGGTTACAGGTTGAACGCCTATAGCAACGGAAAGGGTTACCTCTTGATAGTGCTAGCCCCTTCATAACCCTAACGTTAGGGTAACCCTTTCAATAAGTTAACTCGTTCAAGAGGTTACCGGTTCTTGTATGATATCCAATTGAAACAATAACCCTTTGAAAGGGTTCGTCGTCCAAAACCCTTTAAAACCCTTTGATAACCATAGGGTTTTAAAGGGTTTTGGAGAGCAGGAATAGATTTTGACCTTGAAAGTTTGGAATCGTATAGAATTGTCCATAAGTGTTTTTTACTCGGTTTGATAGGACAGTGCTTTCTTTTTAAATTTTAATAACGTCTGAATATTTTTGCTAGGATTTTTGTTGTATTTGTACTAGTTTTGATAAAGATCATTGGGCACATCTGACCCGCTTTGTGAAGCACTCTTCATGCAGATATTAATCAAAATAGTTTTAAACTAAGGGGAAAATTATAACCTTTAATTGTATATAATTATTTAATTAAATATCAATGAAGGAAAATAAATATAAATGTCTGAAGGCCGTATTTTTGTAACGGACCACCATTCGAAAATGTTATTTTAATAGACACCGGTTCCGATTTATGCGTTTTCGCGTTAGAACACCATTCACGAGCACAAAACACGGCTTAACAGCTTTTTTTTATGGTGGTCAAAAATCATCCAATGACAACCCGCGCTCTTGGGCGGAGCAGGAGATAGTGTCGGACTCTGACTAAAAGCCACCCCGTTCTTTCTAGTCTTCATACAGGGATTGAGCTCCCTTTCGGATAACCCTGGACCCAGTAGGCTTTGACCCAGCTGGGCGCCTGCTGTTGCTGACAACTCCTTGAGGCGTGGGGAAACAGTGCGCGATTTCGACGTCTTGGGCTCGGTTCGGACAGTTACCGGGTGGTCGGTCAGTGAGCTATCCATGGCTCACTGTTCGCAAGCCCGTGTCTACGGCGGTCGGCCTCTTTCTTTGCTAGCATTACTGCTTCGCAGAAGGAGCCGACCGCCTGTCACTCCTCTTCGCTCTGGACCATGGCCTGAACTAAGGCCCAGCGCGTGAGGTCTCCTCCGCCGATCGCCGATGGCACGGCAATCCGCCCAAGCAAGGCACACCTTGACTGTGTGCTCCACCGTGTCCTCCGGGCGTTCCACACAGTGGCGACACCCGGGCGTCTCTTCCGCCTGAATCCGGTGCAGGGACCTCCCGAACGTGCCATGTCCGGTAAGGACCTGCGTCATGCGGAAGGTAAGCACGCCGTGAGGTCTTTCCAGCCACGCCTCAAAGAGGGGACT
Organism: Mythimna lalbum; assembly: GCA_949319445.1. Taxonomy (NCBI): domain Eukaryota; kingdom Metazoa; phylum Arthropoda; class Insecta; order Lepidoptera; family Noctuidae; genus Mythimna; species Mythimna lalbum. Next base: position 23,598,018 of record OX439354.1, read on the forward strand.
TACCGCTATAATTGGCGTGCCCACGGCTTAACAGCTGCGATTGGGTCAGCCATCAACACATACGGCCCGATACGCTTTCCAACACTACGATTTTAGTCCATCCGCGTTCTAATGCTGAGCTTTCTTTGATAATTCTTTCTTTGAGATCTGTTTGATTTTTCTTTCTGAATTTCTAATTTTGTGTAATCTGTATGGTATTTAATGTGAATTTTAAACTTTTTTATTTTTTATATTCACCTAGTTATATGTGCATGCTGTGGTCTCCTGTAACTGAAGGAGCACACGTTAAAGGACCCCATGCCTAGTGATTTATACTATGTCTGGATTTATACTATGTCTGTGTAACCTTTGTTGGAGATCCAAATAAATAAATAAATAACAAATGCATCTGACATGTCAATATGTCCTTGCTGCAGCAACAAGATGTTAAGCAATGGGAATCCTCCTCCTCCTTGAGTCGTATTCCTCATTACTGAGGGTCGTGAAGTTACCGCTGGATTAGCTTCTTAGTAATGGTATCTCGCCATCTGTGACGGTTCTTAGCGTCACGAAGTGCGACGTGCAATTGGGTGTCCAGTGTGGAGCGGACCTGATCTGCCCATCTTATTGGGCTGCGGCCCCTTGGTCGTTTGCCATCAACCATGCCAGTTACGATGAGCAGTTGAAGGTTGTGGCCATTTTTCCTGGCAATGTGGCCAAAGAACTCTAGTACTCTGCGCATGCAGGTAGTCGACAGTCTGATCTTGATGTTCAGTTCGCGTAAGATAGAGCTGTTTGTACGGGAGGTAGTCCAGGGAATTTGAAGCATTTTCCTCCAGCACCACATCTCGAAGGCATCAATGCGGTCGCGGTCAGCCTTTTTTAAAGTCCAAGTCTCAGCCCCGTAGCTAAATATGGAGAAGACTACACTTTTGACCAGTATGGTTTTGGTTTTGCGTGAAATGTTACGATCCCTCCATATGCCTTGCAACTGCGACATTGCACTTTTGCCCATTTGTATGCGCCTCCGGATTTCTTTTTCACAAGAACCTGTATTGCTGATGTTTGCACCGAGATAGATAAAGTTATCAACCACCTCAAGCCCAAGAGTTCCCGTGAGTTGCAGCTTTCTGCTTCGGTCTACTAACATCATCTTGGTTTTGCTGTGATTGATCTTGAGACCCATTTCCAGGCTATTGCGCTCAATTCTATTCAGTATCTCCACCATTTCTGCTTCATTGGCGGCCGGAAGCGTGGTGCCGTCTGCGTACTGGAGGTTAGAGATCTTGGTGCCTCCAACGGTGACTCCTCCATCTCAGTTTTCTGCAATGGGAATCACTGGGTTTCTTTTCCAAGAAGCTGAACTCAGCACAGAAAAAATATAGTTCGTACGACCGTGAGTTGTTGGCAGTGTACGAGGCTTTAAGGTATTTTAGTCACATGGTAGAGGCACGAAACTTCGTGGTCATCACAAACCATCGCCCACTCACGTACGCTTTTACGACAGTACTATACATATATTTTGTTAAATCCAACACAACAAGGACGACAAAGTATAGAAGAGTACTACTGCTCATGTATACTCGGCCGCCGCACTGTAGGGAGCTGCGCCCATATCGCTAGCATAATATCTATCTGTCTTGGGCCAGACATCAGGAAGCAATAGACACGCCCGCTGCCTTTTTATCGATCTTATGCTTGATTTGGATCAAATTTAATAAAAATTATAAATGGATTAGCATTTTATTCATATTTCCCAAATCAGTTTATGACACTTGAATTTATCTAGATCCCCGTGGCTCACATTAATGTGGCTACTGCCATAGGAAATCAGAGCCTTATATCATTATATACTGCTATATTTCGTTTGTGTCTGCCGTGGATATGGTTTCCATACTTAGGTGCCCAATGATCTTTAAATCTGTGTTTTACAAAAAACTTTAGACGTCTGCAATGCTTTTTCAGCAAAATATTGGCGAAAAACTAATTTTTCACAGTTTCTATGGCGCGACCCTGGTGTTTTAGCCTTAGTGCTCCTAAAATATAAATACAGGATTATTTTAAATATATTTTTGTATTTTTTTTTTTATAAATTCTATCTGCTATTTTCCTAAATTTCAGGTCTCTGCAATCATCATCTTCCTGCCACTATCCCGTTTTATTTGGGGACGGCGCAACACGTTTTTTTCTTCCATTCTGTCCTGTCGCTCGTCACGCTATCATTAACTCCCTTTTCATTCATACGTGGGTAACAAAATGCCGATTTACCAATAAAGAACTTTATTTACCACAAACAATAAGTAATTAGTCCAGTCAACAATAATCCAAAATCACAATTAGCACTAGAGTTCTGTTACACTATCGCCTCGGTCGTTAGATAAAATCACTCTGCACACTTAGGTAGATCGCTCTTGATCGCAGTCGAAATCAAAACAGACTCACTACCGTTCGGGGGCTCGTATTTATACGCGGAGCAAAGAAAATTCTAGATACTGACGTCTTAGGATAAATCCAGAACAATAGAGTCGCGTCGCGGGGCCATAAATCAATTTTATTACTTTGTCCTTCGCGAGTCACTTTCACGCGAATTTCGACTCTATTGTTAATGGCGGAAAGTACCATTTCCCTTATCCACCTATAGATACCTACTAAATAGTAGGTACAACGAGTACTTATGAAGGAATGTTCCAGATCTTGCCAGGCTAGGTAGGTACTTTGGTTCTAGAGCTTTCGAACAGCAATGCGTTTTAATTATTCGTTGCCACTCTTTATTTTGTCGGAAATATGACGTGTTGAAGTTTAACGGCGTAACAATATCACTTCTCACACAATCCATCCATCTTTTCTTTGACCTCTCTCTCCCTCTCCATCCGTCCACACATGTAAATTCATAACTCTTTTGGCAACATGCGATTCATCTCTCCTCCTTACATGACCATACCAAGAAAAACGATTCCCTTTCAACTTTTCAGTCACTAGCGCCACTTACAAACTTTCCCTAATCTACTCATTTCTCACTTTATCCATTCTCGTCGCACCACACATCCATCTTAAGATTCTCATCTCCGCTACATGCAATCTTTTTCATCCGTCTTTTTCACAGCCCAACATTCCGATCCATACATATACGTACAACAGGCCTTATCACGGATTTCTAGATTTTACCCTTCAACTTGGAGGGGCATCCGTGGGTCACAAGTTGTTCCCGTGACCTGTCGCCATTTCATCCATCCTGCGTTGATTCGATGAGTTACGTCCCGGTCTACCTCACCATCCCCTTGGACAAGCGACCCGAGGTACCGAAAGTCGGAACAGATCGGTATGGGCGTTCCGGCGAGAGCTAAAGGCACTGGAGTGGAGAGACCGCCGAAATCGCAGCACAAGTACTCCGTTTTGGTTCTACTCAATTTCAGGTCAACACTTTCCAGTCTGTGCCACCACACCTCCGATCTGTTCTGGACCTCTAGGCCACTCTCGGCAACCAGCACAACTTCCACTATTTTTCTGTGTTCCGTGATCGTATGATTATGGACTGTGGAGTCGCTAGGTCCTTGACTGCGTGTTGCGACTTGACGCATACTTACCGAATGCATGCAGTTTAGTACTTTAATTAATAATTGAATTACATAGTAATTGAGTTACATTGTAATTAGATTACTTTGGATGTGCTATGAAATTAATTACAATGTATTTAAATACAAAGTAATTTAATTACAATGTAACCTAATTACATAGTATTTAATTATATTGTAATTATTGCTTTGAATATGAATGGTCGCATTCTTGCACCGCTTGGTTACGATATTGGTACCTGTAAGGACATAGAAATAAGGCTGGGACATCACAGAATCTCTGGTGGTAAGTAGTGATGCAATCTGATAGTGAGGCCCACTAGTTTATGAGCCTATGTCCAACAGAAGACGTCGGACACTATAGCGAGAGGGAGGCCTATGTCCAACAGTGGACAGCAGTAATTATAGCGCCTAAATGGCGATACTTGGGGGAGACTTATGTCCAACAGTGGACATCGGTCATAATAGCGAAAAGAAGTTCTATGTCCAACAGTGGACACAAGTCATTATTGCGAGGGGCAGACTTATGTCCAACAGTGGGCATCAGTCATTATAGCGAGGTGGAGGCCTATGTCCAACAGTGAACATCGGCCATTATAGCGAGGGGCAAACTTATGCCCAGCAGTGGGCATCAGTCATTAAAGCGCCTAAATGGTGACACTTTGGAGGAGGCTTATGTCCAACAGTAGACACAGGTCATTATGGCGAGGAGCAGACTTTTGTCCACCGGTGGGCATCAGTCATTATAGTGCCTAAACCGCAACACTTAGGGAAGCTTATGTCCAAAAGTGGGTACAGGTCATTATAGCGAGGTGGAGGCCTATGTCTAACAGTGGACATCGGCCATTATAGCGAGGGGTAAACTTATGCCCAGCAGTGGGCATCAGTCATTATAGCGCCTAAATGGCGACACTGGGAGAGCTTTATGTTCAACTGTGGACACAGGTCATTATGGCGAGGAGCAGACTTTTGTCCACCAGTGGGCATCAGTCATTATAGCGAGGTGGAGGCCTATGTCCAACAGTGAACATCGGCCATTATAGCGAGGGGCAAACTTATGCCCAGCAGTGGGCATCAGTCATTAAAGCGCTTAAATGGTGACACTTTGGAGGAGGCTTATGTCCAACAGTATACACAGGTTATTATGGCGAGGGGCAGACTTTTGTCCAACAATGGGCATCAGTCATTATAGTACCTAAATGGTGACACTCGGGGAGGCTTATGTCCAACTGTGGGCACAGGTCATTACAATGAGGTGGAGTCCTGTGTCCAACAGTGGACATCGGTCAATATAGCGAGGGGCAGACTTATGCCCATCCACCAAATAAAACCGAAATATTCGAAAGATTCTTATTTTTTTTCCCAAGTGATTTTTTCCGCAAAATTTCAATGCAACATGTAAATAAAAAACGGAAAAAATGTGTAATTACATTTTATCAGATTACTTGTGTAATCTGTTATAATGTAATTAGATTAACTTGTAATTTAATTACTTTGTATTTAATTACAGTGAGTACTCATTGTAATGAATTACTTAAGTAATCTGTTACAAAGTAATTCAATTACCAATTACAATGTAACTGTAATTTCTAATTGTTAATCTAATTACTTTTTGCCCATCACTGCTTTAAATTAAGGTACGAGCGATAATATTTATAATATTTGTAGTCTGAAAAAAAGGGTTTTTAACCCTTCAGATACCGTCAATTAGAGACACAATAGTAAGACAATAGATGCGCGGCCACCGGTGGTCGCTTGGGGATTCATGAATTAATAGGGTTTTGACAAAGGGTTGTTTTAAAACCCATTCCGTATTGGTTACACTTTTTTACGAAAACCCTCATCAATGGATAACCTCTTCAAAACCCTTTCGATTTGTTTACCTGTTTATTCAAAAACCCATTCTGAAGGGGTAACCCGTTCAAAACGTGTAGCCATAAAAAAATATAACCCCTTCAGAATGGGTTTTTGAATAAACAGGTAAGCAAATCGAAAGGGTTTTGAAGAGGTTATCCATTGATGAGGGTTTTCGTAAAAAAGTGTAACCAATACGGAATGGGTTTTAAAACAACCCTTTGTCAAAACCCTATTAAAAACCCTTTCAATGGGTAACCAAAATGGTCCCTGGTTCCATGTGATTTTCGTTTTATCATTGCGCTTGCTATTATGTAAATATGCGTTCAAAATTGATTGGTATGTCGCTGCATGTGGTAAATGACTTCTATAGAAATTTATCATTCCCATAAAGCGTCGTAATTCTACTACCGTTTCTGGTTTCTTGTATTCTGTTATAACTTTGATTCGCTCGCTCAAGGGTCGTAGACCTTCCTTTGACACCCGGTAACCCAAAAAGTCGAGTTCTGATTTGCCAAGCTCACATTTAGCCAAGTTGATTGTTACGCCGTAATGGTTGCGACGTTTGAATACAGTTTCCAGATGTGTTCGATGTTCAGCTTCCGAATTTGAAAATATAATAGTGTCGTCGACAAAGTTAAAAAGGAAGTCTAGTCCTTGAAATACCACGTGGTTCATGAAACGCTGGAACGTCTGTGCTGCATTTCTTAGGCCAAAGGTCATCCTTGGGAACTCAAACAGGCCAAATGGAGTTATAATGGCCGTTTTTTCGATATCTTCCGGTGCAGTAGGAATAAAATGATAAGCGCGGTGTAAATCGATTCTTGAAAATATCTTCTTCCCCGCGAGTAAATAAGTAAAATCATGAATGCGCGGAATGGGATATCTATCCGGCTTAGTGATAGCGTTTAGACTGCGAAAATCACCACATGGTCTTATCTCTCCATTCTTTTTAGCAACGACGTGAAGTGGACTGGACCAGCAGCTCTTTGAAGGTCTGCATATGCCGATTTGTTGCATGTATTCAAATTCTTTCTTGACCTTCAGATATTTATTTGGGGGAAGTGGTCTCGCGCGAGCAAATACAGGTGCGCCGGTAGTCTCGATATGATGCATAACGTTATGTTTGGGAGTGTCCTTGTAGCACAAGGGTTTGGTTATATCTGGGTATGCTGATAACAAGTCGTAGTACGGACTCGTAACATCTATTGTTTTGATTGTATCTTGAGTGTAATCGACTATAGACCCAATAACGTTTAGATTCGTCAGAGAATCAATAAGTCTATGACCGTTCACGTTCACTAAAAGTTTATGATGGTTTAAAAAGTCAGCACCAAGGATTGGCTGTTTCACATCGGCTAATATAAATGTCCAAGGATGAGGTCGTCGTAATTTTAAGTTTAGTACTAATTTCTTGGTTCCATAAGTTCGTATTGCACTTCCATTCGCGGCATAAAGTTCATAACTATCACAGTCACGGTTGCTGTATGGTTTTTTCACGGCAGGTAACACGGATACATTGGCTCCCGTATCCACCAAGAAACGTAGGCCACTGTTTAAGTCGGTCACGCAAAGGCGGTGGGATGGTGAGATGGTGCAGACATCCGCCGTTGACTGCACCGAATTTAGTTTTCCTGGTTCTGAGTATTTTGTTTTTTCCATGAGCACGGCTCTGTACATCTGTTAGCTCTGTGGCGAAAACGCGCGTGATAATAACATAGTCCGCCAGCGTTGTCTGACCCGCTCTGTATCATATTACGGCCTCGAGACTTAGAGCGATAACGGTTGTAATTGCTCTGACTTCGGTTCCTTTCTCTGGATCTTGGTGCATTCTGAAGTGCCATCACTTGCAAGGTTAATTGGGCAATTTGCGCTTGTAATGTAGAAAGGTCGGCTTGTGATGTCGACGGTTCACTGGTGACCTCAGCTACGTGCGGAGGTCGGGTGGCTTCCAAAATTTTGTCTGCAATTGTCGCCAAATTCTCAAGGTCCTTAACTTCAGTGACTGCAAGTACGGCACGCACTGACGATGGTAAATGTCCTTGCCACATAATGTTAAGCGTTTCGTCGGGAATTTTGCCTCTTGCCAAATCTCGCATGCGCCTTAAAAGTTGGGAAGGCTTTTGGTCACCGAGGTCAATTTCGCTCAGAAGTTTTCGCAGTTGACGATCTTCCGATTCTTCATACACTGCTAACAGTCTTTCTTTCAAAGTTTCATATTTCTTGGCCTGCGGCTGCTGTAATAATATGTCGCTGACTTGTTGTATCACCTCTTTGCCCAATTTTGTGACAACAAGGTTAAATCTGGCTTCATCACTTAATTTTTGTGGTGTCAGTATCGCCTCACATTGTACGAACCATAGTCGGGCTTGATCACACCAAAATTCCGGAATTCTTGAAGAAACTGTGACGGTTGCTAGCTCGGATGCGGCGCTAGGAGCAGGTGTTTTGTTTTCACTGGTCATGATGCAGGGATCACGTCGGGGTCACCAATTTGCCTGTGTTGCAGTGGAGAACTGGTGTGTTGTGTAGTAAGGTCACTCGGATGATAATTAATTGAAACTCAGGAAGAGTGCTTCACAATATAATTGATATATTATGTAAACCAAGTACACAGTTGTTACAGACCGAGCTCGGAGAGCGACTACTCAAACATTTTATACATTATTCTAGACTACCTAATTTGGGTACAATAATGATGCAACTCTTGTGCATGACATGTGACATAGGATATATATGAGTAGGCACAGACATATCCACTCGGGGCCCGCGGGAGACTGTCCGCTCTGGCCAATCTCCCTTCCCGCGGTGGGCTCTGACCCGCCTGGACCGAGAGGCAGCCCAGGAGGCAGCCTTCCTCCAGGACTGGCTCTCGCCCCCTGTTGAGGTACAAGACGTGGACGCTGCAGCAGCCCAGCTGCGGGAGTCCCTGACCGAGGTGTGCAACGTCAGCATGCCTCGGTCTCGCCTTCCGCCTCCCCGACGCGCCGTCTATTGGTGGTCGGAGGAATTGGCGGGGCTCCGCGCCGCTAGTGTGGGGGCCAGGCGGGCCTACATGCGGAGCCGTCGACGCAGCGCCCGAAACCAGGTCGAGGAGGACCGCCTCTACGCCTCTTTCCGGGAAGCGAGGAAGGTCCTAAAGTCGGCAATAGGCGCTGCCAAAGCGAGGGCGTCCGGATAGAGGTGAAGGCCCAGATGAAATATCTGGGCCTGATGCTTGACAGCAGGTGGCGCTTCGGTCCGCACTTCAGCGGGCTGTCGACGCGCCTGCTGAAAGCTGCGGACGCCCTCTCATGGCTCCTCCCGAACCTCGGGGGACCCAAGGCGCGATGCCGGCAATTATACGCCGGCATTCTACGGAGCATGGCCCTCTATGGGGCCCCAATCTGGGCGGACTCCCTCCATAGGAGGGAGAATGCGACCGCCATCCGCAGGCCACAAAGGGCCATTGCACTGCGGGTGGCGAGGGCCTACCGGTCGGTGGGCTTTGCGGCGGCGTGCGCTCTGGCCGGCACCCCTCCTTGGGAGTTGGAGGCGTGGGTGCTCGCCAGAGTGTACGAGTGGACGGCGCGGCGCAAGGCGCTTGGTGAGCGCCCGGTCGACGAAGAGCGGGAGGCCGTGCGGCGGGAGGCGAGGGACGCGATAGTCCACCACTGGACGGAAGACCTCGCCTCCGCCGCCTTTGGCCGGCGGACTTTGGACGCGCTCGGCCCAGTCTTGCGAGACTGGCTCGAGCGGTCGCACGGTTTCCTCTCGTTCCGTCTGGTGCAGGTGTTGTCCGGACATGGCTGTTTCGGAACGCACCTGCACCGGATCGGGCGGGAGGAGACCGCGGCGTGCCATGACTGCGGCGCTGCGGAGGACACGGCCCAACACACCCTCGAGGCGTGCCCGGCCTGGGGTGAGCAGCGCCGCAGTCTTATTGCGGTTATTGGGCAGGACCTCTCGCTCCCCAGCGTGGTCGAATGTATGCTGGGGAGCGAGGAGGCCTGGACCGCGGTCGCCTCCTTTTGCGAGGATGTTATGTCGCAAAAGGAGGCGGCGGAGCGTGCGCGGGAGGACGACCCTCTCGCCGCACCGCTCCGCAGACGAAGAAGGGGAAGGAGAAGGCGAATGTTCGATCGCCTTCTCCCACCCCCAGGTGGTGATTAGCGGGCGACAGGCGCGGGGGCGCCTTCGCCCGCATTGCACACATCACCACCACCGTCGGGCGGGAATGGCCGAGCGCTCGCGGCATTCCCGGGCCCCTCCTTGCTGAGAGGGGCGTGTAGGGCCCGCCGTCAAGGCGGGCGATCGTCGGCGGAGGACTGGACGTAAAGGCTCTGCCAGCTGCCCAGTCCTTCGCCACTCACAGACGATGCGGGAGCGCCGCTGGGTCGTTTAGTGGGTATACCGGCTCTGACCGGGGAGTCCCACATGCCCCTCCCTCCCCCGAGGGAGGGTATGCGTAACGCATTTTTCCCAGCGTAAAAAAAAAAAAAAAAAAGGTTAGGTTGGGGGACCACCCCACAGTGCTTACGTCCACGTCGTGTAAACGAAAAGGAGGAGGGAAACGACCCAGTCCTGACCACCGTAACGGAGTGGCAGGCTGGGCTCGGCCAAAGTGCACTGTGCTTCGTAGCTATCACTATTTTATTTTATGCGGGTTTTAATTTTATTGTTTGGAGAGCTACGAAAATTTGCGGGCTATGCCTAAACAGCCAGCGCGGGACGCCTCCGGGCGGTTCCTTAAAAAAGGCCCTTCTAAGGGCCAACCAAAAGGCCCTTCTCAGGGCCAACAGGACGCTTCGGCGTCAGAGGCTAGCCGCGCGCCGTCTGCGGCTAGCTTCTACAGCAGGGCGGACGAGATGTCGGACTCCGACATCGAGTCCATCGAGCGGTTGTCGGACGCGATTGCAGCCGAGGAGGGCGACTCTAGATCGCGGAAGCGGGCCTTCCTGAAGGACGGGTCTGAGGGCTCTTCGGGTTCAACAGTCCAAAAGAAGAAGTCGAAGGCCAAGAAGGCGACGACGGCGGCGGACACCCACGATGTGGGTCTCGCGGACGCCGAACGCCAGCTGAACCTGGCTCGGCGGGCGCAAGTCCAGGAGGACTTGGAAGAGCGGGTTGCGGCCAAGGAGCAACGGGCGCGCGTCGCCCGGGCCAAGGCCGGGTACGGAGCGTCCCGCGTTCTGTACGCCGAGCACTCCTTGGTCGAGCTGGAGCGGATGGCGGAGGAGGACGCGGAGGAGATCGCAGAGGTCGCTTCCAAGTCCTCCAACCTCAAGGGCACCTTCCAAAAGTCCCTTAAATGCAGGGCTGCGAGCCTGCGTAGCATCGTCGTGGAGTTGGTGAAGCGCAAGGCTAACGACGAGACGCGACAACTGCAGGCGAAAGTGGATCGCCTGCAGCAGGAGGTCAGCCAGCTACACCAGAAGCTGGCTGAAGCCACGGCCCGGCCAAGCCAGACCGAGCCAAGACCGGTGGCAGAAAGCCCTCCCTCCAACCTTGAGGACATCCTCCGCAAGGTTGTGATGGAGGAGAGGGCCTTTACGCGAGCCTGCATCGCAGGCATTGAGGACCGGCTATTGCCAGAAAAGCGCCTGCGACCGCCGCTTGCCGCGGACAAGAGGCGCAGTGAGCCGGGGCCATCCTCCTCCGAGGACGCCCTCCTCCCTTCCACCACCCCATCCAACCAGTGGACGGAGGTGGTTTGGAGGGGGAAGGGCAAGGCCAAAAAGGCAGTGGCAACAGTCCCTGCCGTCCCCGCCACCGCCCCTCCCAGCCAGTCGCAGCGGGCGACTGGCAAGGGAAAGGGGAAGGGGAAAGGGGGGAAAAAGTCGGCCCCCAAGGCCGCTGCCGCTGCTCCAGCTCCAGCGGCCAAAGGGGCCCCCGCCGGCACGAGGAGGAAGTTGGCTCCTCCTAAGTCCGCGGCCGTCGTGGTGACGCTCACCGCGGAGGCTGCGGAACAGGGGGAGACCTACGCGTCCGTCTTGTTACGGGCGCGAGCCAACGCCGATCCCACCCAAATGGGGATCGGCAAAGTCACTTGCCGTAAGACCCAGACCGGTGGCCGAATCTTCGAGTTCCCGGGGGCCGACGGCGGTGCCCACGCGGATCTCTTTGCGGCAAAACTGCAGGAGGCAATTGCGGACGTGGCCAAGGTTGCCAGACCTGTCAAGCTGGCAGCCTTGGAAGTAAGTAACCTTGACGACTCAGTCTCCAAGGAAGAGGTGGTGGCGGCGGTCGCAGCCATTGGGGGCTGCGACGCCACAGCGGTGCAAGGCCGGAACATTAGGCCCGGTCGCGGCGGCATGGGCACCATGCGTATTGAGTGCCCAGTCGCCGCTGCCAAAGCCGTCCTTGACAAAGGACGGCTTGCCGTCGGTTTCAGCTCGGGTGCAGTCCGGGCACTTGTGGCGCAGCCCTTGCGGTGCTACAGGTGCTTCGGCATTGGGCACACCCGGGCTCTCTGTCCGTCCACGGTAGACAGGACGGACAGTTGTTACCGCTGTGGCAAGGAGGGCCACAAAGCCATCACCTGCCAGGCCGCCACGCCGCACTGCGCAGTTTGCGCTGCCAGTGGCCGCCCGGCGGGTCACGTTATGAAGAGGAGGAATTGTAATCCTCCCCCTAAGAAGGGAAAAGCGCAGGCCACGATCCGGCCTGCCGCTACTACGGCCGTTCCCGTTCTTGAGGCGGGAGCGTCGACGTCTGCGGCTGCGGAGGGGGGTGCGATGTCCGATTGATGGCTACAGTCGAACATCGCATCCTTCAGGCGAACACCAACCACTGCAGGGCTGCCCAGGATCTGCTGATGCAGATCATGGTTGAGTGGTTGGTGGACGTGGCGGTGGTTGCCGAGCCTTACTCGGTCCCTGGCCATTGGCTGGGCGACCGGGACGACTTGGTGGCGTTGGTGACGCGGTCTTCCTCGGACTCCCCTCCCCTCTCGCTTTTAGAGAGGGGACCGGGATACGTGGCCGCCGCGTGGGGAGATATAGCTGTTGTGGGGGTTTATTTCTCCCCTAACCGCCCTCTCGAGGATTTCGAGAACTTTCTCGGAGTCCTCACCGCAGTCGTCGGGAGGGCGGCGCCGCGTCAGGTCGTCGTGTTGGGCGACCTGAATGCCAAGTCGGCGGCTTGGGGCAACCAAGCCGCCACGTGCAACGTCCGGGGACGTGCCGTCGAGTTTTGGGCGACTTCGTGCGGTGTGTCCCTCCTCAACAGGGGGGCGGTCCACACGTGCGTGCGGCAACGGGGAGGATCGGTGGTGGACGTCTCGTTCGCCACCCCCGTGCTGGCCGCGCGCATTGAAAACTGGCGGGTGGAGATGGTGGAGACCTTGTCGGACCACCGCTATGTGCGGTTCGACATCTCCACTCGGGGCCCGCGGGAGGCTGTCCGCTCTGGCCAATCTCCCTTCCCGCGGTGGGCTCTGACCCGCCTGGACCGAGAGGCAGCCCAGGAGGCAGCCTTCCTCCAGGACTGGCTCTCGCCCCCTGTTGAGGTACAAGACGTGGACGCTGCAGCAGCCCAGCTGCGGGAGTCCCTGACCGAGGTGTGCAACGCCAGCATGCCTGAGTGGGGCCGGACCTTTCGGACGTCCAGTTCGGTTCCCGACAGGGCCGGTCCACCATCGACGCGCTGACCCTACTCAAGGGCCAGGTGAAGGAGGCGACGGAGGCGGGGGACGGAGTGTTGGCGGTGTCATTCGACATAGCCAACGCCTTCAACTCCATCCCCCATTCGACTATATTGGAAGCACTCCGGTATCACGGAGTGCCTCAGTACTTGAGGAGCCTGCTGGCCGACTACTTGGAGGACAGGGAGGTTCTCCTTGTGGATAAAACGGGCAGCCTGAGGCGATACGGCGTAGAGTCCGGTGTTCCACAGGGGTCGGTGCTGGGGCCACCCCTGTGGAACATCGGGTTCAATTGGCTCCTGCGGGGGGCACTCCTCCCGGGCACGAGTGTCATCTGCTACGCGGATGACACTCTCCTCACTGCCCGGGGGAGGAACTTTAGGGAGGCTGCCTGTCTGGCATCGGCTGGCGGGTCCTTGGTCGCAGGTAGGATCCGCCTCCTGGGGTTGAAGGTGGCGCTGAACAAGACCGAGGCCGTGTTCTTCCACGGGCCTCGGCAGCGCTGCCCTCCTGATGCCCACATCGTCGTGGAGGGCATCAGAGTGGGGGTCCAGCCCCAGATGAAGTATCTGGGCTTGGTGCTGGATAGCAGGTGGCGCTTCGGCCCACATTTCAATGGGCTGTCGACGCGCCTGCTAAAGGCCGCCGACGCCCTCTCGTGGCTCCTCCCCAACCTGGGGGGGCCCAGTGCGACATGTCGGCGCTTATATGCCGGCATTCTGCGGAGCATGGCCCTATACGGGGCCCCCATCTGGGCGGATTCGCTCCACAGGAGGGAGAACGCAACTGCGCTCCGGAGGCCCCAAAGGGCCATTGCACAGCGGGTGGCGAGGGCCTACCGCTCGGTGGGCTTTTCTGCGGCGTGCGCTCTGGCGGGCACCCCTCCTTGGGAGCTCGAGGCATGGGTGCTCGCCAGAGTGTACGAGTGGACGGCGCGCCGAAAGGCGCTCGGAGAGCGCTCCGTCATGGAGGAGCGGGAGGCAGTACGGCGGGAGGCGAAGGACGCCATTGTCGTCCATTGGACGGACGACCTCGCTACCGCCACCTTTGGCCGTCGAACCCTGGACGCGCTCGGGCCAGTGCTGCAAGACTGGCTCGAGCGGTCACACGGTTTCCTCTCTTTTCGTCTGGTGCAGGTGCTGTCAGGGCACGGCTGCTTTGGCACGCACCTGTACAGGATCGGGAGGGAGGAAACCCCGGCGTGCCATGACTGCGGCGCGGCTGAGGACACAGCGCAGCACACCCTGGAGGTCTGCCCGGCCTGGGCTGAGCCGCGCCGCAGTCTGATTGCGGAGATCGGCCAGGACCTCTCGCTTCCCAGCGTAGTTCGTTCCATGCTGGGGAGCGAGGAGGCTTGGGCTGCGGTCGCCTCCTTCTGTGAGGACGTCATTTCACAGAAGGAGGCGGCGGAGCGCGAGCGCGAGGACGACCCTCTCGCTGTGCCGCTCCGAAGGCGAAGAAGAGGTCGGAGAAGACGCAATCTTCTCCCTCCTCATGGTGGTGATGGGCGGGCGGCAGGCGCGGGGGCACCTCCGCCCGCATTGCACTCCACGCCACCTCCGCCGGACATTCCCGACCCTCCCCCCATGGGGAGGACGTGAGGGGCCCGCCACTAAGGCGGGCGATCGTCGCCCGAGGGGGACTGGACGTCAAGGCTACGCCGATCTCCCGGTCCCCCTCCAATCAGACGATGCGGGAATGCCGCTGGGTTGTTTTAGTGGGTATACCGGGCTCCCCGAGACCCGGGAGTCCCACATAACCCCCCCATTCCCCCAAATGGGCGGGTATGCGTAATAGCATTTTTTCCCAGCGCAAACAAAAAAAAAAAAAAAAAGGTTAGGTTAGGTTAGGTTAGGTTTTTTTTTTTTTTTAAATAAATGCACCCGCCATCACAGGGCATTGCGTGTTTCCTCCGACATGTTGGGATCAGAGTCTTTTATTTTAATATTATTATTGTTTACTCAGTTACAATTTTAGAAACAATTCTTATTTTACATTTTCTATAAGTTTTACATTTTCTATCTTACAACCGTTGAACACAATTTACAAATACAATTTACCATAACCTTAAGACAATATTCTTATAATAAGTTTTTGCCATCATTACACCAATACTTAATGATTACCTATCATTATATATAACTAATATATATGTAAGTACATCTTCTATACCTTATTCTTTTTTATAACTCTAGCACAAATTTCCTTACAATAATTCAAAAACTTATTTCTTGTTTTCTTTTCAGACATTATTAATGGTAAGTATTCCAAACAGATTTTTGTCTCTATTTCGGCTTCCAAATTGTACCTTTCCTTCTCAAAAATCGGGCAATCTATTATAACGTGCAGTACACTTTCCTCTTTGTCAGGATCACAGACACACGCCGGGCTCTCCTTGCATTTAAACCGGTTCAAATACTTGGAGAACCCGCCATGACCTGTTAACACCTGTACTAGAAGGGGGTCAAGGTCAAGTTTTCGGACTACGCTGTAGGCAGCACGAGCGTCAGGAAAAAAGGTCTTTGTTGTGGATGCGGTGTGCCCCGATCGGTATCTCGTGTTCCATTCATCGACCGAGTCCTTTCGGATCTCTCGCTTGACGTAGGAAACCGGGCACAGATCATAGTCTGGTCTTGTCTTTTTGCCCACCGCCGCCTCCTTAGCCAGTTTGTCAGCCCTTTCGTTGCCCTCCAGCCCCACGTGTGCCTTTATCCAGTACAATTTAACATTTTTACCTTGCTCATTATGCGTTTGGATGTTTTTCTGGATTTTGACCACGAGGGGGTGAAGGGAAACACCTCGGGTCACTGATTCTAGGGCTGATCTAGAGTCACAATATACTTCTAAAACCTGAGCCGGATGCTTCAAGGCCATTTCGGTAGCTTTGTATAGGGCCAATAGTTCGGCTTGATATACCGTGCAGAACTTTTCGAGCTTGAATTTTTGGTTCTTAGTTTCCTGGCCGTTTTCCCACAGGGACAATGCCGCGCCAACCCTGCCCTCAATTCTACTCCCATCGGTGTAAATCTTCGGATTTTCGAGTCCTTGCTGGTCAAGTTGGGCACCGTCTACTACGCATTCAAAGTCAATTCCAATTTGGACTGCAGGATGTGGTATTTGTGTGTAAGGCACCGGTGTTTCAATGTCTCGGTCTCCTGTGACTCTCCGGGAAAAGCCTTTTCTTATCTCATAAAGAGAGGCTGCTTCCTGGATTCTTAGGTCCAGTGGAAGCAACCCAGAGAGTAACAGGGCCGAGTTCAAAGAAGTTGTCCTGTAGGCCTTAATAATTTTCTGCACAAAACCACGTTGCACTGCATCTAGGTGCTTCCTGATTCCAAGTTTACATGTCGCAGGAGCCCATGCACTTGCCGCGTACATAATAACTGGCTCCACGACGGCGATGTATATGGTCCTGACTATTTCAGGTCCCAGGCCCCAGCTGACCTTTGCGGCTCTGGACAGCTGTTTATATAAATTGAGCGCCTTTCTGCATACGTTTGACGCGTGAGAGTTGAAGGTCAGCTTATTGTCAATTGTAAGCCCGAGTATTTTGATCTCCTGAGATAAAGCAATATCCTCCCCGCCCATGTGCAGAAGTGGTGAGTCGTACTTTAATTTGTTAGTGATAAGCATAGCCTTAGTTTTATGTGGCGCAAATTTCAATTTATTTCTGACTCCCCACCTCTGAACATGCGCGAGAGTTGCATTTGCCCGCCTCTGGACTTCAAGTGCTGTATTACCTGAGACAATCAGGACCACATCATCCGCAAACGCCTGACAGTGTTCACCCATTTCTTCAAGTTCCTTAAGCAGTGGGTCGAGGATTATATTCCAGAAAGTGGGTCCCCCTATAGAGCCTTGCACGCAGCCTTTTGTTGTCTCGTGCTGGTGTTCTGCTCCTGCATACCTAACACGCACTCTCCTATCACATAAATAGCTATCCACTAGACGCCTTAAGTTCACCGGACATCTGGTTTCCGCCAGTCGACATCTCATGGCTGGCCACCATGCGCTATCGAAGGCCCCCTCTATGTCCAATGATATAACAACTGTAAGCTTCTTGTGCTTGAGCTTACTTCTGATGAGTTCCATCATGACATAGAGGGAGTCCTCGGTGCCACGCTGCGGCGTGAATCCATACTGTCTCGTACTCACCCCCGGTGAAATATGCCACCTAATGCGTTTTATTAGCAATTTCTCTAGGATTTTCCCTAGTACAGGCAGTAGCCCAATCGGCCTGTACGATTTGGGATGCGTGTAGTCCTCTTTTCCCTGCTTTCTAAGTACTACGACGACTGCTTCCTTCCAGACGGTCGGAAAGTGGGACAGAATGAGACATTTATTCACTAGCGCCAAAAACAGCGGTGAGTTATGGGCAATAGCCACTCTGCAAATATCCGCGGTAAGTCCGTCGATTCCAGGTGCTTTCTTCGGGTTGAAACTAGATGCAGCCCATTTTAGTTCTTCCGTCGTGAACAGAGGGTCGAATGTCTCACCATCCGTCTTTTCATTAACTCTGTTCGCCAACTCTCGTACTTTTTTGTGACTCGCATCATCATCCAGCGTTTTATCTTCAGGATAAAATGTCTCCGACAGCAGCCTGGCTGATTCGTCGCCACTGAGGACTTGTCCTCTCTGAACCAAAGGGACATCCTCCTGCCTAGTGGTTGTGCGGCCTATAACCCTGTAAATGCTATCCCACATCGTTTCACGGTCTTGCTTGCCACAAAACTCCTTCCAGCTTGCTGTCTGTGCATTCTTTACAGCCCTCCTATACTCCTCCTTTGCTGCAAGGTACTGTTCGACAACCCATGCTCGACGTTCCAGTGAAGCGCAGGAGATTCTCCTTTTCTTCCTTTTCAGGTCCATTTTCATTTGTGTCAGTTCCTCAGTCCACCAGGGCAATCCTGTTCGCTTTGTGTTTTTCACTCTTGGTATAGTTCCTTCACATGACTCTTCTATTGATTCTGTGTATTTTTCTATCATATTGTTCAAATCTTCTATTATTTCTATCTTATCTATTTCTGTTTTGTTAATGTTTTTATTTTCACAGACTTGGCTTAGTTTTTTACAAAACTTTGTCCAGTCTGCTTTTTTTGTGTTGTATTTTCTAGTAGTCCTTTTAATATCTATTCCTATTGATTTTTCTAATTTTAACTCAAACAGGATTGCCTTGTGGTCCGATGTAGTCATGTCTCCCGCTAGTCTCCAATTTTCCACCCTGCCAAGCATGTTCTCTGTGCATGTAGTTATGTCCACACAGCTGCTGTACCTCCTACCTCCCCTAATAACATCGAAGGTAGGAGCCGTTCCGAGGTTCAGGATGTGAAGTCCTAACTCGTCGAGCGTACCTGCCAAAGCATCTCCTCTCTGGTCCACCTCCCGACTCCCCCACCAAGTGTTCCATGCGTTGACATCTCCCCCCAGTATTACGTCCCTTACTCCGATCCCCTCCATTATTACCCTAATATGGTCCAAGTCTGGCTCGATAGGCTGTCCACCATCAAAGTACACTGACACTACTCCTATTTCCCAGGCTCCTGTCCTCAGCTTTGCAACCGCAAAGTTTTCCGTTGTTAGTTTTGGACACTGTGTTAGGTTTATAGTGTCATCAAAAAGTACTATGGCCGCCTTATTCACCTTCTCGGTTTTCCTGGCACATTGTACGACTCGTGTACCCTGATAGTTCTTCATTACTCCGACATTACCTATATATGGCTCCTGAACCATAGCAAACGCGAATTTCTTTTTACTGGCTTCTAAGATAAGTTCGGCTGTGGCTAGCTCGCACTTCTGAAGGTTTGCTTGGACCACGCAATACTGGGGTTTTCTACCTTCGTTTGTATAGCTTGTCCTATTCACGCCTGGTACCACCTTAGCAATAAGCTACAGCGGATCTCGCCAAGGACTCCCACCTCTTCCGGACCGGGCACTCCGCGCTAAAAGCATTGTGATCCACATGATCTAATTTAGCTCTCACACAATTGCGGCACGTTGGGGCCTCCCCGGCAAGCCAGTCTGGACATTCTGTTCTAAGGTGTGGGCCACCGCAGTGACTGCACAAATCAACTGGGTTATCGCGACATACCCGCTTCCCATGTCCAAAGCCTAAACAGCGGGAACACTGTATCAATGGGGATTGGTCTGCTACCTTAAGCCGCTGAATGTCGATATGGACTATACCAGCCTCTGTTAGCCTGCTCCAGATAATTGGTGACACACTAACTACAATATGGCATGTATGTGGGTTTCGAGCATTTTTTCTGTATTTTATAATCACTCTATCGTTCTCATCATTCACGTCTTTGAAGAGGTGAGCATTTTGCGTACGAAAAGCCTTGAGGACGTCTTCATCCGTGTTGTATTTAAGGACTCCCCAGATGATAACCAGTGGGTCCTTGTTCCTCACTTGTTCTACATTGAGTTCCGTTCCCGCTTTTAATATTCTGTTTTTAACTCTATCTATCTCCGTTTGCGTTTGGCACCCCACGACTACCTTTTTATCTCTTCCTTTCCTTATCTTGTCTATTTTAACTCCTTCTTCTTTAGCATTTACTGCTTTCCGTATCTTTTCGAGCACTTGTTCTCCTGTGTCATTCTTGTCATTGGAGGTTATCACCACTGAGTGTATAGCCATGGCCTCTGGGTGCTTCTTCCTCAATGAACCAGCTGCCACACTAGCGTATGTTGCTCTTTCTTCTCTTATCTCTTGTTCTTTCTCTATTGCTTCTCTTAATTTCACCATTTCCCTAAAGTTTTCCTCGAGTTGCTTTCCATGTTCTTCAATTTTCTTTAGCAGTTTGCCTTCTTCCTTTTCCTTTCCCTTCTCCTGATTTGCGTTTCTGTCGTTCTCTCTCTCACTGTTAGGTTCTTGGACTTGTTCTTTATTACTTAAACTTATCTTACCAGAGTTTCTATCTGCTTCCCCTTCTTTCACCAATTGAAAAAGTCGTTCTATCGCCAGGGTAACCTCAGTTTTGATGTCCGTCCTCAAGTTTCTTGAGTTACTAAGGTGCAACTTCGCCTTTAAAATGCATGCTTTGGCTTCAGCTACTCTGTTCGCGTACTTAGGTTTTTCCGCTTTCGGTGATGTATTCGAGGTTTCAACTGATGCGCGTCTGCGCGTTGCTACTTCTTTCTTCTCCTGTAGTGGTATTGCTTTCTGGCTTACCTTCATAGTACCTAAAGGATTGGTTTTTGGTGATGTCTTCTGGGAAGTAGTCTTTTCCTCTGTTCTTGCGGCTTCCCAATCTCCTATACTCTTCCTTACATTACAAGTCTGCGTATTGTCAATAATTTGTGTAGAAGGGCCGGCCTTCTCCGTCTCATTTGATGGGCTAATTGAGCCCTCGTCTTTGCCAGCTGTCATGTCTCGTTTTGCGGGGGTGCGATATCCAAACATATTGTCAGAGGAACACGTCAGTTGCGTCACTAATTATGATATTGCAGATACTTAAAGGTTTGTAAAAGTTATAAATTTGTTAAATCTGCAAAATTTATGTTTGTATATACGATCAAATACTAAAATAGATGAAAAGAAAAAATACAATACAAAAGTTATAGAGACACAGACTCTATCCGTTATAATGTCTATTAGCTTCTATTTAATAGGCCTCAATCTAGTCATTAAATCTAATACCAGACCTTGGTCTGATGACAGGGGCTTCCACGAACCAGGTTCATCAATTAAAAGAAAATTTAAAATAAAAATAAAATAAAAAATAAATTAAGACTCTACATAGAGTCAAACTCTATCCACCATTGGACAGCTCTCTTCAAGCCCTTTCCAATGAGCCCAAACACGCCTGCTCAATACCAAATAGTCTCAGAGAAAACCCGGTCTAAAATTACGGTTGCCGGGGCAAGATGGCGCCCAGAGTCTGGTTATCTATGGTTTTCTCCGGAACTGTCAGCCCGAATTTCACCGTGTTTGGGCTTTTCTAGCTGGGCCTGTCGAGACCTATCAAGTAAAGTGGTTTTCAGGCCTGAAAATACCTAGATCCTGAAAGCTCCTGAAGGGTTGCTTGTCGGGCCGGGAGAGACCAGCCGATGCCCTAAAAGAAAACCCGAACTCTCCACGACTCCTGGTTAGGGAGCTACCCGAGTTCAAAAACTAGTCTGACAGTTCAAGAACTGTCAAAGTCAATCTCCAAACTGGTGCAGCTTGCCCTCTACTAGTCGAAAAATGGTCGAGATTGGGCTCGTTTGACTTGGCTCGTCCCGCTCCGACGTGCAAAGCCGCTTTCAGGCGCCCGAAATTCTCCAGCTCCAAAGCGCCTGAAACCCAGTGGATCGGACAGAGGTTGCTCCCCCGAACACCACTGTGAAAACGGCAAATTTCTGCGACTTCCGGGTCCGGAGCTATGCCAGGCTAAAGTTTCCCAAAGAGTGGGGGTAAATGTCAAAAGCCAACTTTGGGTGCCTATAACTCCGCAACCGTTCGCCACAGAGAAACGCGGTTTGAAATGCTGTGCCTGGCTGTACTTCCCCTATCCGCCAGGAATGGTTTCAGGGCTGAAAAATTTTGGGGCCCGAAAACGCCTGAAAATATATACAGATATTCCCCACGTATATTCGGCTGAAAAAGGTGAAAATCCGGGTCTTCTGCGCCCAATGGCTCCGGAGATAATTGAGATTAAGTGTGGCAACCTAAAAAACCAAAATGGCTGAAAAAGTCTATTTTTCTCGTTCTTGGAGCTATTGGGGGCAAATTTGGGCTTAAATAAGTCACAATAGGTCACAAAAAGCTACTCCTGCTGCTAAAATAATTTTAAGTCTATTTATTTTAATTTTATGGGGTAAAAACACTAAAAATTCAATATCTATTTAACCACTTAACCAAAAATTTTGAAAAAAATACCCAAATTTATACTAAATAGAGTTCTATATGGTAAAAAATAAATTTATAGATTTTTATGATTTTAAGTGAAACTTTTTTACAAAAAACTGAAAAAGTTACAATTTACGACGCATTAGCCAAAAACATAACCATAAAAATACAATTTTCCTTGACGCCTGTTTTTCTAATGAGCGCGCAACAGGATCCGCTTGAAAAACAGGGGGTACTCACTGTAAATTTTTCAGAACAGGAGTCCAAAGTTTGAATCTTCTTTATTTATTGCTTCCACTTGTGGTGGGGATAAAAATCTGGTTGAAGCGTCGTTCAACTCGACTCTGCACCTCTTTTCAGCTACCAAAAAATTGGCGCCCTGTGGTAAGCGGTTTCAGCACCACGTGGTCCACTTTTGAGGTTATGTGTCCGGTTTTTCTCGGTTTTCTCGGCAATGCGTGGTCGGAAAATTCCACGCTTGATGTCTTTGGATGCGCCTTGTTGAGCTCCGTAGATTGGTGCAAAAAAAAAAAAACGGGGGCTAAAAGATCGTTTTACGGAGTTATAAAGCTCCGAAATTGGCAAAGTCCCTGCTTTGTTTGATTTTTCGCTCACTGCACTTTTTCCGGAGTTTTCCGGTTCGTGAAAACTTCACTGTCACTTGCGCGGCGCAGATACGCGTCGTTTGGTGTATAACAATAGTTGGTATCGCGATAAAATACCGGTCAAAATAATTTTTATTTACGGAGCGACTCAGAAAATGATCCGATCACCACGAGGGCTGCGGGGGAACTGGGTTAGGTTAGGTTAGGTTAGGTTAGGTTAGGTTAGGTTAGGTTAGGTTCTGGCGGATCCTTAGTGGCAGGGAGGATCCGCCGTCTAGGGTTGAAGGTAGCGCTGCACAAGACCGAGGCCGTGTTCTTCCACGGGCCTCGGCAGCGCTACCCTCCTGACGCCCACATTGTCGTGGAGGGCGTCCGGATAGAGGTGAAGGCCCAGATGAAATATCTGGGCCTGATGCTTGACAGCAGGTGGCGCTTCGGTCCGCACTTCAGGGGGCTGTCGACGCGCCTGCTGAAAGCTGCGGACGCCCTCTCATGGCTCCTCCCGAACCTCGGGGGACCCAAGACGAGATGCCGGCAATTATACGCCGGCATTCTCAGGAGCATGGCCCTCTATGGGGCCCCGATCTGGGCGGACTCCCTCCATAGGAGGGAGAATGCGACCGCCATCCGCAGGCCACAAAGGGCCATTGCACTGCGGGTGGCGAGGGCCTACCGGTCGGTGGGCTTTGCGGCGGCGTGCGCTCTGGCCGGCACCCCTCCTTGGGAGTTGGAGGCGTGGGTGCTCGCCAGAGTGTACGAATGGACGGCGCGGCGCAAAGCGCTTGGTGAGCGCCCCGTCGACCAAGAGCGGGAGGCCGTGCGGCAGGAGGCGAGGGACGCGATAGTCCACCACTGGACGGAAGACCTCGCCTCCGCCGCCTTTGGCCGGCGGACCTTGGACGCGCTCGGCCCAGTCTTGAGAGACTGGCTCGAGCGGTCGCACGGTTTCCTCTCGTTCCGTCTGGTGCAGGTGTTGTCCGGACATGGCTGTTTCGGAACGCACCTGCACCGGATCGGGCGGGAGGAGACCGCGGAGTGCCATGACTGCGGCGCTGCGGAGGACACGGCCCAACACACCCTCGAGGCGTGCCCGGCCTGGGGTGAGCAGCGCCGCAGTCTTATTGCGGTTATTGGGCAGGACCTCTCGCTCCCCAGCGTGGTCGAATGTATGCTGGGGAGTGAGGAGGCCTGGACTGCGGTCGCCTCCTTTTGCGAGGATGTTATGTCGCAAAAGGAGGCGGCGGAGCGTGAGCGGGAGGACGACCCTCTCGCCGCACCGCTCCGCAGACGAAGAAGGGGAAGGAGAAGGCGAATGTTCGATCGCCTTCTCCCACCCCCAGGTGGTGATTAGCGGGCGACAGGCGCGGGGGCGCCTTCGCCCGCATTGCACTGATCACCACCACCGTCGGGCGGGAATGGCCGAGTGCTCGCGGCATTCCCGGGCCCCTCCTTGCTGAGAGGGGCGTGTAGGGCCCGCCATCAAGGCGGGCGATCGTCGGCGAAGGACTGGACGTAAAGGCTCTGCCAGCTGCCCAGTCCTCCGCCACTCACAGACGATGCGGGAGCGCCGCTGGGTCGTTTAGTGGGTATACCGGCTCCGACCGGGGAGTCCCACATACCCCTCCCTCCCCCGAGGGAGGGTATGCGTAACGCATTTTTCCCAGCGTAAAAAAAAAAAAAAAAAAAAAAAAAAAAATAAAAAAAAAAAAAAAAAAAAAAAAAAAAAAAGGTTAGGTTAGGTTGGGGGACCACCCCACAGTGCTTACGTCCACGTCGTGTCCCCTGGAAACGACCCAGTCCTGACCACCGTAACGGAGTGGCAGGCTGGGCTCGGCCAAAGTGCACTGTGCTTCGTAGCTATCACTTTTTATTTTATGCGGGTTTTTATTTTATTGTTTGGAGAGCTACGAAAATTTGCGGGCTATGCCTAAACAGCCAGCGCGGGACGCCTCCGGGCGGTTCCTTAAAAAAGGCCCTTCTCAGGGCCAACCAAAAGGCCCTTCTCAGGGCCAACCAAAAGGCCCTTCTCAGGGCCAACAGGACGCTTCGGCGTCAGAGGCTAGCCGCGCGCCGTCTGCGGCTAGCTTCTACAGCAGGGCGGACGAGATGTCGGACTCCGACATTGAGTCCATCGAGCGATTGTCGGACGCGAACTCGATCGCAGCCGAGGAGGGCGACTCGAGATCACGGAAGCGGGCCTTCCTGAAGGACGGGTCCGAGGGCTCTTCTTCGGGTTCGGCAATCGAAAGGAAGAAGGCGAAGGCCAAGAAGGCGACGACGGCGGCGGACACCCACGATGTGGGTCTCGCGGACGCCGAACGCCAGCTGAACCTGGCTCGGCGGGCGCAAAACCAGGAGGACTTGGAAGAGCGGGTTGTGGCCAAGGAGCAACGGGCGCGCGTCGCGCGGGCCAAGGCCGGGTACGGAGCGTCCCGCGTTCTGTACGCCGACCACTCCTTGGTCGAGCTGGAGCGGATGGCGGAGGAGGACGCGGAGGAGATCGCGGAGGTCGCTTCCAAGTCCTCCAACCTCAAGGGCACCTTCCAAAAGGCCCTTAAATGCAGGGCTGCGAGCATGCGCAGCATCGTCGCGGAGTTGGTGACGCGCAAGGCTTCCGACGAGACGCGACAGCTGCAGGCGAAAGTGGATCGCCTGCAGCAGGAGGTCAGCCAGCTTCACCAGAAGCTGGCTGAAGCCACGGCCCGGCCAAGCCAGGCCGAGCCAAGAACGGTGGCAGAAAGCCCTCCCTCCAACCTTGAGGACATCCTCCGCAAGGTTGTGATGGAGGAGAGGGCCTTTACGCGAGCCTGCATCGCAGGCATAGAGGACCGGCTATTACCGGAAAAGCGCCTGCGACCGCCGCTTGCGGCGGACAAGAGGCGCAGCGAGCCGGGGCCATCCTCCGCCGAGGACGCCCTCCTCCCTTCCACCACCCCATCCAACCAGTGGACGGAGGTGGTTGGGAGGGGGAAGGGCAAGGCCAAAAGGGCAGTGGCAACAGTCCCTGCCGTCCCCGCCACCGCCCCTCCCAGCCAGTCGCAGCGGGCGACTGGCAAGGGAAAGGGGAAGGGGAAAGGGGGGAAAAAGTCGGCCCCCAAGCCCGCTGCCGCTGCTGCAGCTCCAGCGGCCAAAGGGGCCCCCGCCGGCACGAGGAGGAAGTTGGCTCCTCCTAAGTCCGCAGCCGTCGTGGTGACGCTCACCGCGGAGGCTGCGGAACAGGGGGAGACCTACGCGTCCGTATTGTTACGGGCACGAGCTAACGCCGATCCCACCCAAATGGGGATCGGCAAAGTCACATGCCGCAAGACCCAGACCGGTGGTCGAATCTTCGAGTTCCCGGGGGCCGACGGCGGTGCCCACGCTGATCTGTTTGCGGCAAAACTGCAGGAGGCAATTGCGGACGTGGCCAAGGTTGCCAGACCGGTCAAGCTGGCAGCCTTGGAAGTTAATGGCCTGGACGACTCAGTCTCCAAGGAGGAGGTGGTGGCGGCGGTCGCAGCCATTGGGGGCTGCGACGCCACAGCGGTGCAAGGCCGGGACATTAGGCCCGGTCGCGGCGGCATGGGCACCATGCGTATTGAGTGCCCAGTCGCCGCTGCCAAAGCCGTCCTTGACAAAGGACGGCTTGCCGTCGGTTTCAGCTCGGGTGCAGTCCGGGCACTTGTGGCGCAGCCCTTGCGGTGCTACAGATGCTTCGGCATTGGGCACACCCGGGCTCTCTGTCCGTCCACGGTAGACAGGACGGACAGTTGTTACCGCTGTGGCAAGGAGGGCCACAAAGCCATCACCTGCCAGGCCGCCACGCCGCACTGCGCAGTTTGCGCTGCCAGTGGCCGCCCGGCGGGTCACGTTATGAAGGGGAGGAATTGTAATCCTCCCCCTAAGAAGGGAAAAGCGCAGGCCACGATCCGGCCTGCCGCTACTACCGCCGTTCCCGTTCTTGAGGCGGGAGCGTCGACGTCTGCGGCTGCGGAGGGGGGTGCGATGTCCGATTGATGGCTACAGTCGAACATCGCATCCTTCAGGCGAACACCAACCACTGCAGGGCTGCCCAGGATCTGCTGATGCAGATCATGGCTGAGTGGTTGGTGGACGTGGCGGTGGTTGCCGAGCCTTACTCGGTCCCTGGCCATTGGCTGGGCGACCGGGACGACTTGGTGGCGTTGGTGACGCGGTCTTCCTCGGACTCCCCTCCCCTCTCGCTTTTAGAGAGGGGACCGGGATACGTGGCCGCCGCGTGGGGAGATATAGCTGTTGTGGGGGTTTATTTCTCCCCTAACCGCCCTCTCGAGGATTTCGAGAACTTTCTCGGAGTCCTCACCGCAGTCGTCGGGAGGGCGGCGCCGCGCCAGGTCGTCGTGTTGGGCGACCTGAATGCCAAGTCGGCGGCTTGGGGCAACCAAGCCGCCACGTGCAACGTCCGGGGACGTGCCGTCGAGTTTTGGGCGACTTCGTGCGGTGTGTCCCTCCTCAACAGGGGGGCGGTCCACACGTGCGTGCGGCAACGGGGAGGATCGGTGGTGGACGTCTCGTTCGCCACCCCCGTGCTGGCCGCACGCATCGTAAACTGGCGGGTGGAGATGGTGGAGACCTTATCGGACCACCGCTATGTGCGGTTCGACATATCCACTCGGGGCCCGCGGGAGACTGTCCGCTCTGGCCAATCTGCCTTCCCGCGGTGGGCTCTGACCCGCCTGGACCGAGAGGCAGCCCAGGAGGCAGCCTTCCTTCAGGACTGGCTCTCGCCCCCTGTTGAGGTACAAGACGTGGACGCTGCAGCAGCCCAGCTGCGGGAGTCCCTGACCGAGGTGTGCAACGCCAGCATGCCTCGGTCTCGCCGTCCGCCTCCCCGACGCGCCGTCTATTGGTGGTCGGAGGAATTGGCGGGGCTCCGCGCCGCTAGTGTGGCGGCCAGGCGGGCCTACATGCGGAGCCGTCGACGCAGCGCCCGAAACCAGGCCGAGGGGGACCGCCTCTACGCCTCTTTCCGGGAGGCGAGGAAGGTCCTCAAGTCGGCAATAGGCGCTGCCAAGGACGCGGCGAGGGCCGAAATGCTGGAGGGTCTCGACAGGGATCCGTATGGGAGACCATACAAGGCGGCGCGCAGCAAACTGCGCCCACATGGTCCCCCACTAACGGAGACCCTCGAGCCGGCGCTGTTGGATGGGGTGGTCCGGTCCCTGTTTCCACGCAGGACCAACTTCACCCCGCCAACGATGGACCCTCCAGAGGGGGCCGCTTCACCGGAGGAGGAGGTTCCCCCGGTGACGGCTGGCGAGCTTTACGCGGGGGTACTCCACCTCAGCGGGAAGAAGACGGCCCCAGGGCCAGACGGCGTTCCCGCACGCGTGGTGGCCATCGCCGCCACGCAAATGGAGGAGAGGTTTCGGGACCTCTTCAGCGCGTGTTTTACGGCTGGGAGGTTCCCGAAACCTTGGAAGGAGGGCAAACTTTGCCTCCTTCGCAAAGAGGGACGCCCGGCGGACTCCCCCTCGGCTTACCGGCCCCTCGTTCTGCTCGAGGAGGCCGGTAAGATGTTCGAGGGGATCATCGCCGCCAGGCTTAACAGCCATCTGCAGGGAGTGGGGCCGGACCTGTCGGACGCCCAGTTCGGTTTCCGACAGGGCCGGTCCACCATCGACGCGCTGACCCTGCTCAAGGGCCAGGTGAAGGAGGCGACGGAGGCGGGGGACGGAGTGTTGGCGGTGTCATTCGACATAGCCAACGCCTTCAACTCCATCCCCCATTCGGCTATACTGGAGGCACTCCGGTATCACGGAGTGCCCCAATACTTGCGAGATCTCCTGGCCAGCTACCTGGAGGACCGCGAGATCCTCCTTGCGGACAGGTCGGGCTCGGTCAGGAGATACAGCGCAGAGTCCGGTGTTCCGCAGGGGTCGGTACTGGGGCCTCCCCTGTGGAACATCGGCTTCGATTGGCTCCTGCGGGGGATCCTCCTCCAGGGCACGAGTGTCATCTGCTACGCGGATGACACTCTCCTCCTTGCCCGGGGGAGGGATTTCAGGGAAGCGGCCTGTCTGGCCTCGGCTGGCGGATCCTTAGTGGCAGGGAGGATCCGCCGTCTAGGGTTGAAGGTGGCGCTGCACAAGACCGAGGCCGTGTTCTTCCACGGGCCTCGGCAGCGCTACCCTCCTGACGCCCACATTGTCGTGGAGGGCGTCCGGATAGAGGTGAAGGCCCAGATGAAATATCTGGGCCTGATGCTTGACAGCAGGTGGCGCTTCGGTCCGCACTTCAGCGGGCTGTCGACGCGCCTGCTGAAAGCTGCGGACGCCCTCTCATGGCTCCTCCCGAACCTCGGGGGACCCAAGACGAGATGCCGGCAATTATACGCCGGCATTCTCAGGAGCATGGCCCTCTATGGGGCCCCGATCTGGGCGGACTCCCTCCATAGGAGGGAGAATGCGACCGCCATCCGCAGGCCACAAAGGGCCATTGCACTGCGGGTGGCGAGGGCCTACCGGTCGGTGGGCTTTGCGGCGGCGTGCGCTCTGGCCGGCACCCCTCCTTGGGAGTTGGAGGCGTGGGTGCTCGCCAGAGTGTACGAATGGACGGCGCGGCGCAAAGCGCTTGGTGAGCGCCCCGTCGACCAAGAGCGGGAGGCCGTGCGGCGGGAGGCGAGGGACGCGATAGTCCACCACTGGACGGAAGACCTCGCCTCCGCCGCCTTTGGCCGGCGGACTCTGGACGCGCTCGGCCCAGTCTTGCGAGACTGGCTCGAGCGGTCGCACGGTTTCCTCTCGTTCCGTCTGGTGCAGGTGTTGTCCGGACATGGCTGTTTCGGAACGCACCTGCACCGGATCGGGCGGGAGGAGACCGCGGCGTGCCATGACTGCGGCGCTGCGGAGGACACGGCCCAACACACCCTCGAGGCGTGCCCGGCCTGGGGTGAGCAGCGCCGCAGTCTTATTGCGGTTATTGGGCAGGACCTCTCGCTCCCCAGCGTGGTCGAATGTATGCTGGGGAGCGAGGAGGCCTGGACCGCGGTCGCCTCCTTTTGCGAGGATGTTATGTCGCAAAAGGAGGCGGCGGAGCGTGCGCGGGAGGACGACCCTCTCGCCGCACCGCTCCGCAGACGAAGAGGGGGAAGGAGAAGGCGAATGTTCGATCGCCTTCGCCCACCCCCAGGTGGTGATTAGCGGGCGACAGGCGCGGGGGCGCCTTCGCCCGCATTGCACAGATCACCACCACCGTCGGGCGGGAATGGCCGAGCGCTCGCGGCATTCCCGGGCCCCTCCTTGTTGAGAGGGGCGTGTAGGGCCCGCCGTCAAGGCGGGCGATCGTCGGCGGAGGACTGGACGTAAAGGCTCTGCCAGCTGCCCAGTCCTTCGCCACTCACAGACGATGCGGGAGCGCCGCTGGGTCGTTTAGTGGGTATACCGGCTCTGACCGGGGAGTCCCACATACCCCTCCCTCCCCCAAGGGAGGGTATGCGTAACGCATTTTTCCCAGCGTAAAAAAAAAAAAAAAAAAAAAAAAAAAGGTTAGGTTAGGTTGGGGGACCACCCCACAGTGCTTACGTCCACGTCGTGTCCCCTGGAAACGACCCAGTCCTGACCACCGTAACGGAGTGGCAGGCTGGGCTCGGCCAAAGTGCACTGTGCTTCGTAGATACCAATATTTTATTCTATTTTATGCGGGTTTTATTTTATTGTGCGGTCTGTCTACGAATATTTGCGGGCTATGCCTAAACAGCCAGCGCGGGACGCCTCCGGGCGGTTCCTTAAAAAAGGCCCTTCTCAGGGCCAACCAAAAGGCCCTTCTCAGGGCCAACCAAAAGGCCCTTCTCAGGGCCAACAGGACGCTTCGGCGTCAGAGGCTAGCCGCGCGCCGTCTGCGGCTAGCTTCTACAGCAGGGCGGACGAGATGTCGGACTCCGACATCGAGTCCATCGAGCGGTTGTCGGACGCGATTGCAGCCGAGGAGGGCGACTCCAGATCGCGGAAGCGGGCCTTCCTGAAGGACGGGTCCGAGGGCTCTTCTTCGGGTTCGGCAATCGAAAGGAAGAAGGCGAAGGCCAAGAAGGCGACGACGGCGGCGGACACCCACGATGTGGGTCTCGCGGACGCCGAACGCCAGCTGAACCTGGCTCGGCGGGCGCAAAACCAGGAGGACCTGGAAGAGCGGGTTGTGGCCAAGGAGCAACGGGCGCGCGTCGCCCGGGCCAAGGCCGGGTACGGAGCGTCCCGCGTTCTGTACGCCGACCACTCCTTGGTCGAGCTGGAGCGGATGGCGGAGGAGGACGCGGAGGAGATCGCGGAGGTCGCTTCCAAGTCCTCCAACCTCAAGGGTACCTTCCAAAAGGCCCTTAAATGCAGGGCTGCGAGCATGCGCAGCATCGTCGCGGAGTTGGTGACGCGCAAGGCTTCCGACGAGACGCGACAGCTGCAGGCGAAAGTGGATCGCCTGCAGC
Source organism: Mythimna lalbum (assembly GCA_949319445.1). Taxonomy (NCBI): domain Eukaryota; kingdom Metazoa; phylum Arthropoda; class Insecta; order Lepidoptera; family Noctuidae; genus Mythimna; species Mythimna lalbum. The sequence continues at coordinate 23,628,916 of OX439354.1, forward strand.
AGGAGGTCAGCCAGCTTCACCAGAAGCTGGCTGAAGCCACGGCCCGGCCAAGCCAGGCCGAGCCAAGAACGGTGGCAGAAAGCCCTCCCTCCAACCTTGAGGACATCCTCCGCAAGGTTGTGATGGAGGAGAGGGCCTTTACGCGAGCCTGCATCGCAGGCATAGAGGACCGGCTATTACCGGAAAAGCGCCTGCGACCGCCGCTTGCGGCGGACAAGAGGCGCAGCGAGCCGGGGCCATCCTCCGCCGAGGACGCCCTCCTCCCTTCCACCACCCCATCCAACCAGTGGACGGAGGTGGTTGGGAGGGGGAAGGGCAAGGCCAAAAAGGCAGTGGCAACAGTCCCTGCCGTCCCCGCCACCGCCCCTCCCAGCCAGTCGCAGCGGGCGACTGGCAAGGGAAAGGGGAAGGGGAAGGGGAAAGGGGGGAAAAAGTCGGCCCCCAAGGCCGCTGCCGCTGCTGCAGCTCCAGCGGCCAAAGGGGCCCCCGCCGGCACGAGGAGGAAGTTGGCTCCTCCTAAGTCCGCAGCCGTCGTGGTGACGCTCACCGCGGAGGCTGCGGAACAGGGGGAGACCTACGCGTCCGTATTGTTACGGGCGCGAGCTAACGCCGATCCCACCCAAATGGGGATCGGCAAAGTCACATGCCGCAAGACCCAAGCCGGTGCTCGAATATTCGAGTTCCCGGGGGCTGACGGCGGTGCCCACGCTGATCGGTTTGCGGCCAAATTGCAGGAGGCAATTGCGGACGTGGCCAAGGTTGCCAGACCTGTCAAGCTGGCGGCCTTGGAAATTAGTGGCCTGGACGACTCTGTCTCCAAGGAGGAGGTGGTGGCGGCGGTCGCAGCGATTGGGGGCTGCGAAGCCACAGCGGTGCAAGGCCGGGACATTAGGCCCGGTCGCGGCGGCATGGGCACCATGCGCATTGAGTGCCCAGTCGCCGCTGCCAAAGCCGTCCTTGACAAAGGACGACTTGCCGTCGGCTTCAGCTCGGGTGCAGTCCGGGCACTTGTGGCGCAGCCCTTGCGGTGCTACAGGTGCTTCGGCATTGGGCACACCCGGGCCCTCTGTCCGTCCACGGTAGACAGGACGGACAGTTGTTACCGCTGTGGCAAGGAGGGCCACAAGGCCATCACCTGCCAGGCCGCCACGCCGCACTGCGCAGTTTGCGCTGCCAGTGGCCGCCCGGCGGGTCACGTCATGAAGGGGAGGAATTGTAATCCTCCCCCTAAGAAGGGAAAAGCGCAGGCCACGATCCGGCCTGCCGCTACTACCGCCGTTCCCGTTCTTGAGGCGGGAACGTCGACGTCTGCGGCTGCGGAGGGGGGTGCGATGTCCGATTGATGGCTACAGTCGAACATCGCATCCTTCAGGCGAACACCAACCACTGCAGGGCTGCCCAGGATCTGCTGATGCAGATCATGGCTGAGTGGTTGGTGGACGTGGCGGTGGTTGCCGAGCCTTACTCGGTCCCTGGCCATTGGCTGGGCGACCGGGACGACTTGGTGGCGTTGGTGACGCGGTCTTCCTCGGACTCCCCTCCCCTCTCGCTTTTAGAGAGGGGACCGGGATACGTGGCCGCCGCGTGGGGAGATATAGCTGTTGTGGGGGTTTATTTCTCCCCTAACCGCCCTCTCGAGGATTTCGAGAACTTTCTCGGAGTCCTCACCGCAGTCGTCGGGAGGGCGGCGCCGCGCCAGGTCGTCGTGTTGGGCGACCTGAATGCCAAGTCGGCGGCTTGGGGCAACCAAGCCGCCACGTGCAACGTCCGGGGACGTGCCGTCGAGTTTTGGGCGACTTCGTGCGGTGTGTCCCTCCTCAACAGGGGGGCGGTCCACACGTGCGTGCGGCAACGGGGAGGATCGGTGGTGGACGTCTCGTTCGCCACCCCCGTGCTGGCCGCGCGCATTGTAAACTGGCGGGTGGAGATGGTGGAGACCTTGTCGGACCACCGCTATGTGCGGTTCGACATCTCCACTCGGGGCCCGCGGGAGGCTGTCCGCTCTGGCCAATCTCCCTTCCCGCGGTGGGCTCTGACCCGCCTGGACCGAGAGGCAGCCCAGGAGGCAGCCTTCCTCCAGGACTGGCTCTCGCCCCCTGTTGAGGTACAAGACGTGGACGCTGCAGCAGCCCAGCTGCGGGAGTCCCTGACCGAGGTGTGCAACGCCAGCATGCCTCGGTCTCGCCGTCCGCCTCCCCGACGCGCCGTCTATTGGTGGTCGGAGGAATTGGCGGGGCTCCGCGCCGCTAGTGTGGCGGCCAGGCGGGCCTACATGCGGAGCCGTCGACGCAGCGCCCGTAACCAGGTCGAGGAGGACCGCCTCTACGCCTCTTTCCGGGAGGCGAGGAAGGTCCTCAAGTCGGCAATAGGCGCTGCCAAGGACGCGGCGAGGGCCGAAATGCTGGAGGGTCTCGACAGGGATCCGTATGGGAGACCATACAAGGCGGCGCGCAGCAAACTGCGCCCACATGGTCCCCCACTAACGGAGACCCTCGAGCCGGCGTTGTTGGATGGGGTGGTCCGGTCCCTGTTTCCACGCAGGACCAACTTCACCCCGCCAACGATGGACCCCCCAGAGGGGGCCGCTTCACCGGAGGAGGAGGTTCCCCCGGTTACGGCTGGCGAGCTGTACGCGGGTGTACTCCACCTCAACGGGAAGAAGACGGCCCCAGGGCCAGACGGCGTTCCCGCACGCGTGGTGGCCATCGCCGCCACGCAAATGGAGGAGAGGTTTCGGGACCTCTTCAGCGCGTGTTTTACGGCTGGGAGGTTCCCGAAACTTTGGAAGGAGGGCAAACTTTGCCTCCTCCGCAAGGAGGGACGCCCGGCGGACTCCCCCTCGGCTTACCGGCCTCTCGTTCTGCTCGAGGAGGCCGGTAAGATGTTCGAGGGGATCATCGCCGCCAGGCTTAACAGCCATCTGCAGGGAGTGGGGCCGGACCTGTCGGACGCCCAGTTCGGTTTCCGACAGGGCCGGTCCACCATCGACGCGCTGACCCTGCTCAAGGGCCAGGTGAAGGAGGCGACGGAGGCGGGGGACGGAGTGTTGGCGGTGTCATTCGACATAGCCAACGCCTTCAACTCCGTCCCCCATTCGGCTATACTGGAGGCACTCCGGTATCACGGAGTGCCCCAGTACTTGCGAGATCTCCTGGCCAGCTACCTGGAGGACCGCGAGATCCTCCTTGCGGACAGGTCGGGCTCGGTCAGGAGATACAGCGCAGAGTCCGGTGTTCCGCAGGGGTCGGTACTGGGGCCTCCCCTGTGGAACATCGGCTTCGATTGGCTCCTGCGGGGGATCCTCCTCCAGGGCACGAGTGTCATCTGCTACGCGGATGACACTCTCCTCATTGCCCGGGGGAGGGATTTCAGGGAGGCGGCCTGTCTGGCCTCGGCTGGCGGATCCTTAGTGGCAGGGAGGATCCGCCGTCTAGGGTTGAAGGTAGCGCTGCACAAGACCGAGGCCGTGTTCTTCCACGGGCCTCGGCAGCGCTACCCTCCTGACGCCCACATTGTCGTGGAGGGCGTCCGGATAGAGGTGAAGGCCCAGATGAAATATCTGGGCCTGATGCTTGACAGCAGGTGGCGCTTCGGCCCGCACTTCAGCGGGCTGTCGACGCGCCTGCTGAAAGCTGCGGACGCCCTCTCATGGCTCCTCCCGAACCTCGGGGGACCCAAGGCGAGATGCCGGCAATTATACGCCGGCATTCTCAGGAGCATGGCCCTCTATGGGGCCCCGATCTGGGCGGACTCCCTCCATAGGAGGGAGAATGCGACCGCCATCCGCAGGCCACAAAGGGCCATTGCACTACGGGTGGCGAGGGCCTACCGGTCGGTGGGCTTTGCGGCGGCGTGCGCTCTGGCCGGCACCCCTCCTTGGGAGTTGGAGGCGTGGGTGCTCGCCAGAGTGTACGAATGGACGGCGCGGCGCAAAGCGCTTGGTGAGCGCCCCGTCGACCAAGAGCGGGAAGCCGTGCGGCAGGAGGCGAGGGACGCGATAGTCCACCACTGGACGGAAGACCTCGCCTCCGCCGCCTTTGGCCGGCGGACCTTGGACGCGCTCGGCCCAGTCTTGAGAGACTGGCTCGAGCGGTCGCACGGTTTCCTCTCGTTCCGTCTGGTGCAGGTGTTGTCCGGACATGGCTGTTTCGGAACGCACCTGCACCGGATCGGGCGGGAGGAGACCGCGGCGTGCCATGACTGCGGCGCTGCGGAGGACACGGCCCAACACACCCTCGAGGCGTGTCCGGCCTGGGGTGAGCAGCGCCGCAGTCTTATTGCGGTTATTGGGCAGGACCTCTCGCTCCCCAGCGTGGTCGAATGTATGCTGGGGAGCGAGGAGGCCTGGACCGCGGTCGCCTCCTTTTGCGAGGATGTTATGTCGGAAAAGGAGGCGGCGGAGCGTGCGCGGGAGGACGACCCTCTCGCCGCACCGCTCCGCAGACGAAGAAGGGGAAGGAGAAGGCGAATGTTCGATCGCCTTCTCCCACCCCCAGGTGGTGATTAGCGGGCGACAGGCGCGGGGGCGCCTCCGCCCGCATTGCACTAATCACCACCACCGTCGGGCGGGAATGGCCGAGCGCTCGCGGCATTCCCGGGCCCCTCCTTGCTGAGAGGGGCGTGTAGGGCCCGCCGTCAAGGCGGGCGATCGTCGGCGGAGGACTGGACGTAAAGGCTCTGCCAGCTGCCCAGTCCTTCGCCACTCACAGACGATGCGGGAGCGCCGCTGGGTCGTTTAGTGGGTATACCGGCTCTGACCGGGGAGTCCCACATACCCCTCCCTCCCCCGAGGGAGGGTATGCGTAACGCATTTTTCCCAGCGTAAAAAAAAAAAAAAAAAAAAAAAAAAAAAAGGTTAGGTTAGGTTGGGGGACCACCCCACAGTGCTTACGTCCACGTCGTGTCCCCTGGAAACGACCCAGTCCTGACCACCGTAACGGAGTGGCAGGCTGGGCTCGGCCAAAGTGCACTGTGCTTCGTAGCTATCACTTTTTTATTTTATGCGGGTTTTTATTTTATTGTTTGGAGAGCTACGAAAATTTGCGGGCTATGCCTAAACAGCCAGCGCGGGACGCCTCCGGGCGGTTCCTTAAAAAAGGCCCTTCTCAGGGCCAACCAAAAGGCCCTTCTCAGGGCCAACCAAAAGGCCCTTCTCAGGGCCAACAGGACGCTTCGGCGTCAGAGGCTAGCCGCGCGCCGTCTGCGGCTAGCTTCTACAGCAGGGCGGACGAGATGTCGGACTCCGACATCGAGTCCATCGAGCGGTTGTCGGACGCGATTGCAGCCGAGGAGGGCGACTCTAGATCGCGGAAGCGGGCCTTCCTGAAGGACGGGTCTGAGGGCTCTTCGGGTTCGACAGTCCAAAAGAAGAAGTCGAAGGCCAAGAAGGCGACGACGGCGGCGGACACCCACGATGTGGGTCTCGCGGACGCCGAACGCCAGCTTAACCTGGCTCGGCGGGCGCAAGTCCAGGAGGACCTGGAAGAGCGGGTTGCGGCCAAGGAGCAACGGGCGCGCGTCGCCCGGGCCAAGGCCGGTTACGGAGCGTCCCGCGTCCTGTACGCCGACCACTCCTTGGTCGAGCTGGAGCGGATGGCGGAGGAGGACGCGGAGGAGATAGCAGAGGTCGCTTCCAAGTCCTCCAACCTCAAGGGCACTTTCCAAAAGTCCCTAAAGTGTAGGGCTGCAAGCATGCGCAGCATCGTCGCGGAGTTGGTGAAGCGCAAGGCTTCCGACGAGACGCGACAACTGCAGGCGAAAGTGGATCGCCTGCAGCAGGAGGTCAGCCAGCTTCACCAGAAGCTGGCTGAAGCCACGGCCCGGCCAAGCCAGACCGAGCCAAGACCGGTGGCAGAAGGCCCACCCTCCAACCTTGAGGACATCCTCCGCAAGGTTGTGATGGAGGAGAGGGCCTTTACGCGAGCCTGCATCGCAGGCATAGAGGACCGGCTATTGCCGGAAAAGCGCCTGCGACCACCGCTTGCGGCGGACAAGAGGCGCAGTGAGCCGGGGCCATCCTCCGCCGAGGACGCCCTCCTCCCTTCCACCACCCCATCCAACCAGTGGACGGAGGTGGTTGGGAGGGGGAAGGGCAAGGCCAAAAAGGCAGTGGCAACAAACCCTGCCGTCCCCGCCACCGCCCCTCCCAGCCAGTCGCAGCGGGCGACTGGCAAGGGAAAGGGGAAGGGGAAAGGGGGGAAAAAGTCGGCCCCCAAGGCCGCTGCCGCTGCTCCAGCTCCAGCGGCCAAAGGGGCCCCCGCCGGCACGAGGAGGAAGTTGGCTCCTCCTAAGTCCGCGGCCGTCGTGGTGACGCTCACCGCGGAGGCTGCGGAACAGGGGGAGACCTACGCGTCCGTCTTGTTACGGGCGCGAGCCAACGCCGATCCCACCCAAATGGGGATCGGCAAAGTCACTTGCCGTAAGACCCAGACCGGTGGTCGAATCTTCGAGTTCCCGGGGGCCGACGGCGGTGCCCACGCTGATCTCTTTGCGGCAAAACTGCAGGAGGCAATTGCGGACGTGGCCAAGGTTGCCAGACCTGTCAAGCTGGCAGCCTTGGAAGTTAATGGCCTGGACGACTCTGTCTCCAAGGAGGAGGTGGTGGCGGCGGTCGCAGCTATTGGGGGCTGCGAAGCCACAGCGGTGCAAGGCCGGGACATTAGGCCCGGTCGCGGCGGCATGGGCACCATGCGCATTGAGTGCCCAGTCGCCGCTGCCAAAGCCGTCCTTGACAAAGGACGGCTTGCCGTCGGTTTCAGCTCGGGTGCAGTCCGGGCACTTGTGGCGCAGCCCTTGCGGTGCTACAGGTGCTTCGGCATTGGGCACACCCGGGCTCTCTGTCCGTCCACGGTAGACAGGACGGACAGTTGTTACCGCTGTGGCAAGGAGGGCCACAAAGCCATCACCTGCCAGGCCGCCACGCCGCACTGCGCAGTTTGCGCTGCCAGTGGCCGCCCGGCGGGTCACGTCATGAAGGGGAGGAATTGTAATCCTCCCCCTAAGAAGGGAAAAGCGCAGGCCACGATCCGGCCTGCCGCTACTACCGCCGTTCCCGTTCTTGAGGCGGGAACGTCGACGTCTGCGGCTGCGGAGGGGGGTGCGATGTCCGATTGATGGCTACAGTCGAACATCGCATCCTTCAGGCGAACACCAACCACTGCAGGGCTGCCCAGGATCTGCTGATGCAGATCATGGCTGAGTGGTTGGTGGACGTGGCGGTGGTTGCCGAGCCTTACTCGGTCCCTGGCAATTGGCTGGGCGACCGGGACGACTTGGTGGCGTTGGTGACGCGGTCTTCCTCGGACTCCCCTCCCCTCTCGCTTTTAGAGAGGGGACCGGGATACGTGGCCGCCGCGTGGGGAGATATGGCTGTTGTGGGGGTTTATTTCTCCCCTAACCGCCCTCTCGAGGATTTCGAGAACTTTCTCGGAGTCCTCACCGCAGTCGTCGGGAGGGCGGCGCCGCGCCAGGTCGTCGTGTTGGGCGACCTGAATGCCAAGTCGGCGGCTTGGGGCAACCAAGCCGCCACGTGCAACGTCCGGGGACGTGCCGTCGAGTTTTGGGCGACTTCGTGCGGTGTGTCCCTCCTCAACAGGGGGGCGGTCCACACGTGCGTGCGGCAACGGGGAGGATCGGTGGTGGACGTCTCGTTCGCCACCCCCGTGCTGGCCGCGCGCATTGTAAACTGGCGGGTGGAGATGGTGGAGACCTTGTCGGACCACCGCTATGTGCGGTTCGACATCTCCACTCGGGGCCCGCGGGAGGCTGTCCGCTCTGGCCAATCTCCCTTCCCGCGGTGGGCTCTGACCCGCCTGGACCGAGAGGCAGCCCAGGAGGCAGCCTTCCTCCAGGACTGGCTCTCGCCCCCTGTTGAGGTACAAGACGTGGACGCTGCAGCAGCCCAGCTGCGGGAGTCCCTGACCGAGGTGTGCAACGCCAGTATGCCTCGGTCTCGCCGTCCGCCTCCCCGACGCGCCGTCTATTGGTGGTCGGAGGAATTGGCGGGGCTCCGCGCCGCTAGTGTGGCGGCCAGGCGGGCCTACATGCGGAGCCGTCGACGCAGCGCCCGAAACCAGATCGAGGGGGACCGCCTCTACGCCTCTTTCCGGGAGGCGAGGAAGGTCCTCAAGTCGGCAATAGGCGCTGCCAAGGACGCGGCGAGGGCCGAAATGCTGGAGGGTCTCGACAGGGATCCGTATGGGAGACCATACAAGGCGGCGCGCAGCAAACTGCGCCCACATGGTCCCCCACTAACGGAGACCCTCGAGCCGGCGTTGTTGGATGGGGTGGTCCGGTCCCTGTTTCCACGCAGGACCAACTTCACCCCGCCAACGATGGACCCCCCAGAGGGGGCCGCTTCACCGGAGGAGGAGGTTCCCCCGGTTACGGCTGGCGAGCTGTACGCGGGTGTACTCCACCTCAACGGGAAGAAGACGGCCCCAGGGCCAGACGGCGTTCCCGCACGCGTGGTGGCCATCGCCGCCACGCAAATGGAGGAGAGGTTTCGGGACCTCTTCAGCGCGTGTTTTACGGCTGGGAGGTTCCCGAAACTCTGGAAGGAGGGCAAACTTTGCCTCCTCCGCAAGGAGGGACGCCCGGCGGACTCCCCCTCGGCTTACCGGCCCCTCGTTCTGCTCGAGGAGGCCGGTAAGATGTTCGAGGGGATCATCGCCGCCAGGCTTAACAGCCATCTGCAGGGAGTGGGGCCGGACCTGTCGGACGCCCAGTTCGGTTTCCGACAGGGCCGGTCCACCATCGACGCGCTGACCCTTCTCAAGGGCCAGGTGAAGGAGGCGACGGAGGCGGGGGACGGAGTGTTGGCGGTGTCATTCGACATAGCCAACGCCTTCAACTCCATCCCCCATTCGGCTATATTGGAGGCACTCCGGTATCACGGAGTGCCCCAGTACTTACGAGATCTCCTGGCCAGCTACCTGGAGGACCGCGAGGTCCTCCTTGCGGACAGGTCGGGCTCGGTCAGGAGATACAGCGCAGAGTCCGGTGTTCCGCAGGGGTCGGTACTGGGGCCTCCCCTGTGGAACATCGGCTTCGATTGGCTCCTGCGGGGGATCCTCCTCCAGGGCACGAGTGTCATCTGCTACGCGGATGACACTCTCCTCATTGCCCGGGGGAGGGATTTCAGGGAGGCGGCCTGTCTGGCCTCGGCTGGCGGATCCTTAGTGGCAGGGAGGATCCGCCGTCTAGGGTTGAAGGTAGCGCTGCACAAGACCGAGGCCGTGTTCTTCCACGGGCCTCGGCAGCGCTACCCTCCTGACGCCCACATTGTCGTGGAGGGCGTCCGGATAGAGGTGAAGGCCCAGATGAAATATCTGGGCCTGATGCTTGACAGCAGGTGGCGCTTCGGTCCGCACTTCAGCGGGCTGTCGACGCGCCTGCTGAAAGCTGCGGACGCCCTCTCATGGCTCCTCCCGAACCTCGGGGGACCCAAGGCGAGATGCCGGCAATTATACGCCGGCATTCTCAGGAGCATGGCCCTCTATGGGGCCCCAATCTGGGCGGACTCCCTCCATAGGAGGGAGAATGCGACCGCCATCCGCAGGCCACAAAGGGCCATTGCACTGCGGGTGGCGAGGGCCTACCGGTCGGTGGGCTTCGCGGCGGCGTGCGCTCTGGCCGGCACCCCTCCTTGGGAGTTGGAGGCGTGGGTGCTCGCCAGAGTGTACGAATGGACGGCGCGGCGCAAAGCGCTTGGTGAGCGCCCCGTCGACCAAGAGCGGGAGGCCGTGCGGCAGGAGGCGAGGGACGCGATAGTCCACCACTGGACGGAGGACCTCGCCTCCGCCGCCTTTGGCCGGCGGACCTTGGACGCGCTCGGCCCAGTCTTGAGGGACTGGCTCGAGCGGTCGCACGGTTTCCTCTCGTTCCGTCTGGTGCAGGTGTTGTCCGGACATGGCTGTTTCGGAACGCACCTGCACCGGATCGGGCGGGAGGAGACCGCGGCGTGCTATGACTGCGGCGCTGCGGAGGACACGGCCCAACACACCCTCGAGGCGTGCCCGGCCTGGGGTGAGCAGCGCCGCAGTCTTATTGCGGTTATTGGGCAGGACCTCTCGCTCCCCAGCGTGGTCGAATGTATGCTGGGGAGCGAGGAGGCCTGGACCGCGGTCGCCTCCTTTTGCGAGGATGTTATGTCGCAAAAGGAGGCGGCGGAGCGTGCGCGGGAGGACGACCCTCTCGCCGCACCGCTCCGCAGACGAAGAAGGGGAAGGAGAAGGCGAATGTTCGATCGCCTTCTCCCACCCCCAGGTGGTGATTAGCGGGCGACAGGCGCGGGGGCGCCTTCGCCCGCATTGCACAGATCACCACCACCGTCGGGCGGGAATGGCCGAGCGCTCGCGGCATTCCCGGGCCCCTCCTTGTTGAGAGGGGCGTGTAGGGCCCGCCGTCAAGGCGGGCGATCGTCGGCGGAGGACTGGACGTAAAGGCTCTGCCAGCTGCCCAGTCCTTCGCCACTCACAGACGATGCGGGAGCGCCGCTGGGTCGTTTAGTGGGTATACCGGCTCTGACCGGGGAGTCCCACATACCCCTCCCTCCCCCAAGGGAGGGTATGCGTAACGCATTCCCTCCCCCAAGGGAGGGTATGCGTAACGCATTTTTCCCAGCGTAAAAAAAAAAAAAAAAAAAAAAAAAAAAAAAAAAAGGTTAGGTTAGGTTTTTTTTTTTTTTTTTTTTTTATAGATTTCAGACACGCCACTCCCTGCCCTGAACAGGGTCGTTGTAAAATCATTATTTTGTTTTATATGTATAAGTTTTGTCATTATTTTTGTTTGTAATATTTCAATTTTTGTATGTTTCTTTATTGTTATTCATTGTCTGAGTTCTCTCATACGAGTATTTATAAATTTGTTTTCTGTGTCTGTTTGTTTTTATTATTTTCTGTTCAAAATATAATCATTTTTTAATTTACGTGTTTGGTAGTTTTATGTTATATATATTTATGATACGTTTAGTATTTCATCCATTTATTAAATTTAGATAGTTGTTTTTATAATTAATATAGATAGATTGATACATAGATATATGATATATTTGTATTTATTCCATTCCTATTACGTTCTTTCTTTCCTCAAGGGTTGCGCAAACGCTTGGTGGTTCAATATTTTGCGCTTTCTTGAGGCCTTTCTTCTTATGATACTTTCTTTTTCTCTTCCTGTTATAATATATATGTATAATTTATTATTTATTTATGTATATCTTAATATAGTTTGTTACTTTTAGTATGTAGTTAATATAATTATGATAATGTAATATGAATATAATATATATAGTTATTATAATAGATGTATGTAGATAATTTTATTTGTTCCTACTTATCACAATCTCGGCTATTCGTTTAGCGTACTTTAAAAATATATTTCTTGTTTTATTATCCGCCATTATCTCCCTCACAGCTTCCCTATCTATACGTCGCTCAAGTTCCCGCTCGCAATCATATCTTGCCCGACCGAAGATCGGGCAGTCGATCAAGACATGTAGGGCGGATTCCTCCACTCCGGGGGCGCAGGCACACGATGGGTCCTCCTTACACTTGAATCTGGTCAGATATTCGGAGAACCCACCGTGTCCTGTTAGCACTTGCGTCGTGATGCAGTCTAGTGTCATCTTTTTTATGACCCTGTGCCCCTCGGTGGCATTCGGAAAGAAGACCTTTGTCGTCCCGGCAGTCGTCCCTGACTGATACCTCCGGTTCCATTCGCCAAGAGACTCCCGTCTGATTTGCCCCTTGACGAATGAGACCGGGCACTTATCATAGTCAGGGGCGCGTTTTAGAGTGAGAGCAGCCATTTTGGCCAGGCAGTCGGCGCGTTCGTTGCCCGCAAGCCCCGCGTGGGCCTTCAACCAGAACAAGGACACAGCTTTGCTCTGGTCAAAGGCCGTCCGAAGGTTTTTGCGGGCCTCGACGGCCAGGGGGTGCAGGGAGCCGTTGTTAACTACCGTGTCCAGCGCAGATCTGGAGTCGCTGTAAATGGCGAAGCTCCGCTGAGCACCTCGAACGATGTCACCCGTGGCTCTACATACAGCCAGGAGTTCCGCCTGGTAGACGGTGCCGTAAGATGGCAGCTTAAGCTTGACGGCCTTAGTTTCGGCCGCGCCTTCCCAGTAAGATATTGCGGCCCCCACCTTGCCGTCAATCTTACTGCCATCTGTGTATATCTTAACGGCAAAGTTGCTATTAGCGTTCAGCTCTTCTTCGTCTACCAGGCTCTTGAACTCGAGGCGCATATGTGTCGCCGGGTGTCCATTTTCGACGTGCCCCGCTCTCCGCTCGACCTCCCTGCCCGCCAGATCCGGCCGGGGTACTCCCCTCTTTGCTTCGTACAGGGCAGCAGCCTCTTGTATCCGAATATCGAGTGGGAGTATCCCGGCGAGAAGCAGCGCGGCGTTCAGGGAGACCGTGCGGTAGGCTTTGCAGAGCTTCTGCGCGAATCCACGCTGGATGGCGTTTAGTTGCTTCTTAGCTCCCAGTTTCCCCACTGCCGGCGCCCAGGCGCTCGCCGCGTACATAATCACTGGTTCTATTACCGAGTTGTAAATTATTCTTATGACATCTGCGTGGAGGCCCCAACTGATCTTGGCCGCCCTCGACAGCTGCCCGTATATTTTAACAACTTTTGAGCATATGTTCGAAATATGTTTGTTAAATGTCAGGCAGCTGTCGATGGTTAGGCCAAGGATTTTTATTTCCTTTGACATGCCAATACTGACCCCGCCCATGCTAAGGAGTGGTTCGTCATATTTGAGCCTTCGCGTCACCACCATAGCTTGTGTTTTTTGGGGCGCGAACTTTAGCTTATTTTTGACTCCCCACTCTCCAACATAGGCGAGGGCAGCATTGGCCTGTCTCTGAACCTCCAACGCAGTGTCTCCGTCGATAACCAGGACTATGTCGTCGGCGAACGCCTGGCAATATACGCCACTGTTGGTCAGCTCCTTCAGGAGCGGGTCGAGAATAAGATTCCAAAATATAGGGCCCCCTATGGAGCCCTGGACACACCCCTTTGTAGTACTTACGGAGTGTGTCTCCCCACCGTATCTTACCTCGACCCTTCTATCCCGAAGGTAGCTGTCAACCACCCCTCTAATGTTGACGGGACATCCCTCCTCCTTAAGCCTGACCCTAATTGCCGGCCACCATGCACTATCAAAGGCTCCCTCTATGTCCAATGAGATCACGGTTATCAGCTTTTTAAGCTTAAGCTTGCCTCTTATGTGTCCCATTAGGTCATAGAGGGAGTCTTCGGTGCTTCTTTGGGGCACAAAACCATACTGGTGGGCGCTCATCTTGGGGAGAAGGTGCCATTTTAGTCTCCCTACAATCATCTTTTCGAGCACCTTGCCCAAGACCGGGAGCAGACCGATTGGCCTGTAGGACTTTGGCTGGAAGTAGTTCTCCTTGGCGGGCTTCCGCAGGACAACGACGGCCGCTTTTTTCCAGGACTTTGGGAAGTGGCCCAACTGTAGGCACTTATTTGTGATAGCCAGGAAAGTCCCTGGGTCCTGCGAGACCACTCGCGCGCAGATGTCTGCCGTGAAACCATCCATACCCGGGGCCTTCTTTGGGTTAAAGCTTTCCACGGCCACTCTCAGCTCTTGTTCCGTGAACGGGGGATCATGGTGGTCATCATGTTCCCCGCTCACGGGCTCGGCTCTCCGTCGAGTGGCCTGGTGGTCAGCGTTATCCTCACTTTCACGGTCCTCCGGGTAGAAGGTTTCGGCGAGCAGTCTCGTCGACTCCTTCATGCTCAGGAACTTTCCGTTCTGCTTTAAGGGGACGTCTTCCTGTCTTTTTGACGTGCGGCCGATCACCCTATATATTCCTTCCCAAAGTCCTTCCCTGTCCTGTTTCCCGCAAAACTCCTTCCAGCTTTGAGTCTGGGCGTCCCTGGTCCTGGCAAGGTACTCGTTTTTCTTTTGCAGGTACTTGTCTATCACCCCGGCCTTTCGGGAGGGGGCCGCGCATCGTATTCGTCTCTTCCTGGTGGCAACTTCCCTCTTCAGGGTGGCTAGCTCTTCGGACCACCACGGCAAGGTGATTTTTGTGTGTGTTTTTATGCGTGGAATGTGTTCAGTGCATGCTGTGTGTATGTTGTTTGTGAGTGTGTTAATTATGTGTTCAAGTTGTTGAGTGTTACTGATTGCTGTGACTTCCAACGGGCTGATTAAATGTTCTGCGTTTAACTGAGCCAGTTTCTCAAGAAACTGACTCCAGTTTGCCTTCTTTGTATTGTACAGCCTCGTCGTCCGTTGTGTATGTGTTCTCTCACCCTTTTTCAATGTTACATTGAATGTTATGCCGTTGTGGTCCGAGTTCGTCAGTCCCCGATCCACATTCCAGTTCTCCACCAGGTCGAGCATGTCAATCGAACACGCGGTAATGTCGACATAACTGGTATACGTTCTCCCCCCCCGCACGGTCTCGAAGGTCGGGGTGTCGCCGACATTAAGCACCTGCAAATCGTTTTGGTCTAGAGTGCCCACCAAGCTCTCACCTCTGGGGTCTGTTGCCTCACTACCCCACCAGACGCTTTTGGCATTTGAGTCCCCCCCGATCAGAAGTCTTGTTGAGTTTGCCGTAGCTATTTTCGTAAGCTGCTCCTGGTATGGCCCTATAGGCTTATCTGGCTCGAAGTAGAAGGAGGCCAGCGTGATTTCCCAGGCAGACGTGCGGATTTTTACGACCACGATGTTATTGGTCGTGTAGTCAGGGCACTGTATTACGTCTATGTCACTGTTAAAGACGGCGATTGCTGCTTTCACAGTGCCCTCCGCACGGCTGGTGTTCTGGAAAACTCTGGCCCCCCTGTACTGCTTGAGCATTCCGGTATTGCCTACGTATGGCTCCTGGAGCAGCGCAACCGTAATTCCGCGACTGGCAGCCTCTAGCATGAGCTCGTCCGTAGCCAGTCGCATTCTTTGCAAGTTTGCTTGGACGAACCCATGCCTCTTAGGCTCTTCACGGGGGAGCGCTCTTGTCACATTGACCGCTGCGGCGCCCTTAGCAATACGCGACGGTGGATCGCGCTATTGCGTCCCACCGTCTGCGTAACGGACAGTCTGAGCTAAAACCGTTGTGGTTAAGGCTATCATGACCCGCTTTCTTGCAGTTATTGCATTTGGGGGGCTCCCCGGCCAGGCGCGATGGGCAGTCCGCTCTTAGATGAGCGTCGCCGCAGTGCGAGCAAAGGTCATCTTTCCCGGTGCATTGCTTTCGGCCGTGGCCAAACCCAAGGCATTTCGTGCACTGCACAAGGGGAGTCTGGTCGAACACCCTCACCCTTTGTAGATCGATGTGTGCACGGCCTGCCCCAGTCAAGGCCTGCCACACCGGGGGGGAGACCTGCAACACCACGTGACTCTCATGTGGGTTTCGTGCTCGCTTGCGGTATTTTACGGCGACTCTCACCTCATCTTTCTTGAGCTCGCCCAGAAGGTGTTGGTTCTGTTTAAGGATCGCTCTGATGATGTCGTCGTCGGTGTTATAGGATAAAACATCCGCCAACATCACCAGAGGATCCCTATTAACCGCCTCTTCGATTTTAAGTCCGGATGCGGAGCCCCCCAGTCTGCACCTTACCAGATCCAATTCTTGTCGGGTCTGACATCCTATCACCACCTTCTGGTCCCTTGCTTTGCGGACCTTATCGACACGGATGCCCGTCTCTTTTGCGTCCACCGCGATCCTAATTTTGTCCACAACGGTGGCACTGGAGTCGTCAGCATCGTCAGAGCTGACAATAAGCGAGTGTAACGGCTGCGGTGGCATATATTGCTTACCCGCCGTCACACTCGCGTAGGTGGCCGACTTCTCCGACAATTCCCCCTGCCTCTCCATCGCTCGCCGCAGACACTCCATCTTCTCGCTGCTCTCCTTCACCAGCGCGCTATGCTCCGCTAGTGAAGCGAGCAGCAAGTTAACCTCCGGGAGGCTCTTAGGTGTTTCTGGTGGTGGTGTGGTCTTTGCGACCTCCTCCCTTGTCAGTTCAGCCCCCTTTATTTGTGCGATAGCCGCCGCCCCCTCCTTCACGAGCTGATACAGCCGTTCCACCGATTGGGTGATCCCGGCTTTTAAGTCTGCCCTCAAATTGCGCGAATCGCCAAGGTGCGACTTCGCGCGCAGAAGGCAGTTGCGAGCCTCGGTCACCCGATCGGTGGGTTTGCTCTGCTGCGGCTGGCTTGTCCCCGGTGACGCTCCCTGTATCTCAGTAGAGGTTCGGCGCGCCCCTGCCTTGCCATCCGGCTGGGAAGTGGCGCGCTTTACAACCTTCTGGGAAGCCGTCACGGTTGGGGCAGCTTTCTTTGGTGGACTCACGGCGGCTGACGGGAGAGGCTGAGACTCAGCTATTTTTCCGTTTTCCCACTCGCCAATGCTTCGCCTCACACTAGAGGCCTGAGTCGAAGCACTGGGAGGGGAAACCTCCCCCTCGAAGGTGATGGAAAGTGCCACGTTCGACGGAGGGACTTGGGGACATGTGGAGCCCTTCTTGGCTGGGGTCCGGGAGAGGAACATGGCAGGGGAGTAGAGAGTAAAAATAGGAACAACAAATAAAAAACAAGTAGATAATAGATAATAAAATGATTATATAGATCTTAGTTAACGTATGATCCCTGTAAAGAGGGGATCAGTAAGTCAGGAAATTATGTAAATATTTTGTCCTCAATAGAGGTGTCAATGCTGTCCTCAAAAAGAGGTGTCTGGGTCTCAAAAAAACCTCAAAACAGGTGTCAGTATCACAATATAACCTCAATGGTTAGGTTAGGTTAGGTTAGGTTAGGTTAGGTTAGGTTAGGTTAGGTTGGGGGACCACCCCACAGTGCTTACGTCCACGTCGTGTCCCCTGGAAACGACCCAGTCCTGACCACCGTAACGGAGTGGCAGGCTGGGCTCGGCCAAAGTGCACTGTGCTTCGTAGCTATCACTATTTTATTTTATGCGGGTTTTAATTTTATTGTTCGGAGAGCTACGAAAATTTGCGGGCTATGCCTAAACAGCCAGCGCGGGACGCCTCCGGGCGGTTCCTTAAAAAAGGCCCTTCTAAGGGCCAACCAAAAGGCCCTTCTCAGGGCCAACCAAAAGGCCCTTCTCAGGGCCAACAGGACGCTTCGGCGTCAGAGGCTAGCCGCGCGCCGTCTGCGGCTAGCTTCTACAGCAGGGCGGACGAGATGTCGGACTCCGACATCGAGTCCATCGAGCGGTTGTCGGACGCGAATTCGATTGCAGCCGAGGAGGGCGAGTCCAGATCACGGAAGCGGGCCTTCTTAAAGGACGGGTCTGAGGGCTCGTCGGGTTCGGCTATCGGAAAAAAGAAGAAGGCGAAGACCAAGAAGGCAACGACGGCGGCGGACA
This sequence comes from Mythimna lalbum, assembly GCA_949319445.1. Lineage (NCBI taxonomy): Eukaryota > Metazoa > Arthropoda > Insecta > Lepidoptera > Noctuidae > Mythimna > Mythimna lalbum. The sequence continues at coordinate 23,646,282 of OX439354.1, forward strand.
CCCACAATGTGGGTCTTGCAGACGCCGAACGCCAGCTGAACCTGGCTCGGCGGGCGCAAGTCCAGGAGGACTTGGAGGAGCGGGTTGTGGCCAAGGAGCAACGGGCGCGCGTCGCCCGGGCCAAGGCCGGGTACGGAGCGTCCCGCGTCCTGTACGCCGACCACTCCTTGGTCGAGCTGGAGCGGATGGCGGAGGAGGACGCGGAGGAGATAGCAGAGGTCGCTTCCAAGTCCTCCAACCTCAAGGGCACTTTCCAAAAGTCCCTTAAATGCAGGGCTGCGAGCTTGCGCAGCATCGTCGCGGAGCTGGTGGAGCGCAAGGCTTCGGATGAGACGCGACAACTGCAGGCGAAAGTGGATCGCCTGCAGCAGGAGGTCAGCCAGCTACACCAGAAGCTGGCTGAAGCCACGGCCCGGCCAAGCCAGACCGAGCCAAGACCGGTGGCAGAAGGCCCACCCTCCAACCTTGAGGACATCCTCCGCAAGGTTGTGATGGAGGAGAGGGCCTTCACGCGAGCCTGCATCGCAGGCATTGAGGACCGGCTATTGCCAGAAAAGCGCCTGCGACCGCCGCTTGCCGCGGACAAGAGGCGCAGTGAGCCGGGGCCATCCTCCGCCGAGGACGCCCTCCTCCCTTCCACCACCCCATCCAACCAGTGGACGGAGGTGGTTGGGAGGGGGAAGGGCAAGGCCAAAAAGGCAGTGGCAACAGTCCCTGCCGTCCCCGCCACCGCCCCTCCCAGCCAGTCGCAGCGGGCGACTGGCAAGGGAAAGGGGAAGGGGAAGGGGAAAGGGGGGAAAAAGTCGGCCCCCAAGCCCGCTGCCGCTGCTGCAGCTCCAGCGGCCAAAGGGGCCCCCGCCGGCACGAGGAGGAAGTTGGCTCCTCCTAAGTCCGCAGCCGTCGTGGTGACGCTCACCGCAGAGGCTGCGGAACAGGGGGAGACCTACGCGTCCGTGTTGTTACGGGCGCGAGCTAACGCCGATCCCACCCAAATGGGGATCGGCAAAGTCACATGCCGCAAGACCCAAGCCGGTGCTCGAATATTCGAGTTCCCGGGGGCCGACGGCGGTGCCCATGCTGATATGTTTGCGGCCAAATTGCAGGAGGCAATTGCGGACGTGGCCAAGGTTGCCAGACCGGTCAAGCTGGCGGCCTTGGAAGTTAGTGGCCTGGACGACTCTGTCTCCAAGGAGGAGGTGGTGGCGGCGGTCGCAGCTATTGGGGGCTGCGAAGCCACAGCGGTGCAAGGCCGGGACATTAGGCCCGGTCGCGGCGGCATGGGCACCATGCGCATTGAGTGCCCAGTCGCCGCTGCCAAAGCCGTCCTTGACAAAGGACGACTTGCCGTCGGCTTCAGCTCGGGTGCAGTCCGGGCACTTGTGGCGCAGCCCTTGCGGTGCTACAGGTGCTTCGGCATTGGGCACACCCGGGCTCTCTGTCCGTCCACGGTAGACAGGACGGACAGTTGTTACCGCTGTGGCAAGGAGGGCCACAAAGCCATCACCTGCCAGGCCGCCACGCCGCACTGCGCAGTTTGCGCTGCCAGTGGCCGCCCGGCGGGTCACGTTATGAAGGGGAGGAATTGTAATCCTCCCCCTAAGAAGGGAAAAGCGCAGGCCACGATCCGGCCTGCCGCTACTACCGCCGTTCCCGTTCTTGAGGCGGGAGCGTCGACGTCTGCGGCTGCGGAGGGGGGTGCGATGTCCGATTGATGGCTACAGTCGAACATCGCATCCTTCAGGCGAACACCAACCACTGCAGGGCTGCCCAGGATCTGCTGATGCAGATCATGGCTGAGTGGTTGGTGGACGTGGCGGTGGTTGCCGAGCCTTACTCGGTCCCTGGCCATTGGCTGGGCGACCGGGACGACTTGGTGGCGTTGGTGACGCGGTCTTCCTCGGACTCCCCTCCCCTCTCGCTTTTAGAGAGGGGACCGGGATACGTGGCCGCCGCGTGGGGAGATATAGCTGTTGTGGGGGTTTATTTCTCCCCTAACCGCCCTCTCGAGGATTTCGAGAACTTTCTCGGAGTCCTCACCGCAGTCGTCGGGAGGGCGGCGCCGCGCCAGGTCGTCGTGTTGGGCGACCTGAATGCCAAGTCGGCGGCTTGGGGCAACCAAGCCGCCACGTGCAACGTCCGGGGACGTGCCGTCGAGTTTTGGGCGACTTCGTGCGGTGTGTCCCTCCTCAACAGGGGGGCGGTCCACACGTGCGTGCGGCAACGGGGAGGATCGGTGGTGGACGTCTCGTTCGCCACCCCCGTGCTGGCCGCGCGCATTGAAAACTGGCGGGTGGAGATGGTGGAGACCTTGTCGGACCACCGCTATGTGCGGTTCGACATATCCACTCGGGGCCCGCGGGAGACTGTCCGCTCTGGCCAATCTCCCTTCCCGCGGTGGGCTCTGACCCGCCTGGACCGAGAGGCAGCCCAGGAGGCAGCCTTCCTTCAGGACTGGCTCTCGCCCCCTGTTGAGGTACAAGACGTGGACGCTGCAGCAGCCCAGCTGCGGGAGTCCCTGACCGAGGTGTGCAACGCCAGCATGCCTCGGTCTCGCCGTCCGCCTCCCCGACGCGCCGTCTATTGGTGGTCGGAGGAATTGGCGGGGCTCCGCGCCGCTAGTGTGGCGGCCAGGCGGGCCTACATGCGGAGCCGTCGACGCAGCGCCCGAAACCAGGCCGAGGAGGACCGCCTCTACGCCTCTTTCCGGGAGGCGAGGAAGGTCCTCAAGTCGGCAATAGGCGCTGCCAAGGACGCGGCGAGGGCCGAAATGCTGGAGGGTCTCGACAGGGATCCGTATGGGAGACCATACAAGGCGGCGCGCAGCAAACTGCGCCCACATGGTCCCCCACTAACGGAGACCCTCGAGCCGGCGCTGTTGGATGGGGTGGTCCGGTCCCTGTTTCCACGCAGGACCAACTTCACCCCGCCAACGATGGACCCTCCAGAGGGGGCCGCTTCACCGGAGGAGGAGGTTCCCCCGGTGACGGCTGGCGAGCTTTACGCGGGGGTACTCCACCTCAGCGGGAAGAAGACGGCCCCAGGGCCAGACGGCGTTCCCGCACGCGTGGTGGCCATCGCCGCCACGCAAATGGAGGAGAGGTTTCGGGACCTCTTCAGCGCGTGTTTTACGGCTGGGAGGTTCCCGAAACCTTGGAAGGAGGGCAAACTTTGCCTCCTCCGCAAAGAGGGACGCCCGGCGGACTCCCCCTCGGCTTACCGGCCCCTCGTTCTGCTCGAGGAGGCCGGTAAGATGTTCGAGGGGATAATCGCAGCCAGGCTTAACAGCCATCTGCAGGGAGTGGGGCCGGACCTGTCGGACGCCCAGTTCGGTTTCCGACAGGGCCGGTCCACCATCGACGCGCTGACCCTTCTCAAGGGCCAGGTGAAGGAGGCGACGGAGGCGGGGGACGGAGTGTTGGCGGTGTCATTCGACATAGCCAACGCCTTCAACTCCATCCCCCATTCGGCTATACTGGAGGCACTCCGGTATCACGGAGTGCCCCAGTACTTGCGAGATCTCCTGGCCAGCTACCTGGAGGACCGCGAGATCCTCCTTGCGGACAGGTCGGGCTCGGTCAGGAGATACAGCGCAGAGTCCGGTGTTCCGCAGGGGTCGGTACTGGGGCCTCCCCTGTGGAACATCGGCTTCGATTGGCTCCTGCGGGGGATCCTCCTCCAGGGCACGAGTGTCATCTGCTACGCGGATGACACTCTCCTCCTTGCCCGGGGGAGGGATTTCAGGGAGGCGGCCTGTCTGGCCTCGGTTGGTGGATCCTTAGTGGCAGGGAGGATCCGCCGTCTAGGGTTGAAGGTAGCGCTGCACAAGACCGAGGCCGTGTTCTTCCACGGGCCTCGGCAGCGCTACCCTCCTGACGCCCACATTGTCGTGGAGGGCGTCCGGATAGAGGTGAAGGCCCAGATGAAATATCTGGGCCTGATGCTTGACAGCAGGTGGCGCTTCGGTCCGCACTTCAGCGGGCTGTCGACGCGCCTGCTGAAAGCTGCGGACGCCCTCTCATGGCTCCTCCCGAACCTCGGGGGACCCAAGGCGCGATGCCGGCAATTATACGCCGGCATCCTGAGGAGCATGGCCCTCTATGGGGCCCCAATCTGGGCGGACTCCCTCCATAGGAGGGAGAATGCGACCGCCATCCGCAGGCCACAAAGGGCCATTGCACTGCGGGTGGCGAGGGCCTACCGGTCGGTGGGCTTTGCGGCGGCGTGCGCTCTGGCCGGCACCCCTCCTTGGGAGTTGGAGGCGTGGGTGCTCGCCAGAGTGTACGAATGGACGGCGCGGCGCAAAGCGCTTGGTGAGCGCCCCGTCGACCAAGAGCGGGAGGCCGTGCGGCAGGAGGCGAGGGACGCGATAGTCCACCACTGGACGGAAGACCTCGCCTCCGCCGCCTTTGGCCGGCGGACCTTGGACGCGCTCGGCCCAGTCTTGAGAGACTGGCTCGAGCGGTCGCACGGTTTCCTCTCGTTCCGTCTGGTGCAGGTATTGTCCGGACATGGCTGTTTCGGAACGCACCTGCACCGGATCGGGCGGGAGGAGACCGCGGCGTGCCATGACTGCGGCGCTGCGGAGGACACGGCCCAACACACCCTCGAGGCGTGCCCGGCCTGGGGTGAGCAGCGCCGCAGTCTTATTGCGGTTATTGGGCAGGACCTCTCGCTCCCCAGCGTGGTCGAATGTATGCTGGGGAGCGAGGAGGCCTGGACCGCGGTCGCCTCCTTTTGCGAGGATGTTATGTCGCAAAAGGAGGCGGCGGAGCGTGAGCGGGAGGACGACCCTCTCGCCGCACCGCTCCGCAGACGAAGAAGGGGAAGGAGAAGGCGAATTTTCGATCGCCTTCTCCCACCCCCAGGTGGTGATTAGCGGGCGACAGGCGCGGGGGCGCCTTCGCCCGCATTGCACTGATCACCACCACCGTCGGGCGGGAATGGCCGAGCGCTCGCGGCATTCCCGGGCCCCTCCTTGCTGAGAGGGGCGTGTAGGGCCCGCCATCAAGGCGGGCGATCGTCGGCGAAGGACTGGACGTAAAGGCTCTGCCAGCTGCCCAGTCCTCCGCCACTCACAGACGATGCGGGAGCGCCGCTGGGTCGTTTAGTGGGTATACCGGCTCCGACCGGGGAGTCCCACATACCCCTCCCTCCCCCGAGGGAGGGTATGCGTAACGCATTTTTCCCAGCGTAAAAAAAAAAAAAAAAAAAAAAAAAAAAAAAAAAAAAAAGGTTAGGTTAGGTTCTGACCACCGTAACGGAGTGGCAGGCTGGGCTCGGCCAAAGTGCACTGTGCTTCGTAGATACCAATATTTTATTTTATTTTATGCGGGTTTTATTTTATTGTGCGGTCTGTCTACGATTGTTTGCGGGCTATGCCAAAACCACCAGCGCGGGACGCCTCCGGGCGGTTCCTTAAAAAAGGCCCTTCTAAGGGCCAACCAAAAGGCCCTTCTCAGGGCCAACAGGACGCTTCGGCGTCAGAGGCTAGCCGCGCGCCGTCTGCGGCTAGCTTCTACAGCAGGGCGGACGAGATGTCGGACTCCGACATCGAGTCCATCGAGCGGTTGTCGGACGCGATTGCAGCCGAGGAGGGCGACTCTAGATCGCGGAAGCGGGCCTTCCTGAAGGACGGGTCTGAGGGCTCTTCGGGTTCGACAGTCCAAAAGAAGAAGTCGAAGGCCAAGAAGGCGACGACGGCGGCGGACACCCACGATGTGGGTCTTGCAGACGCCGAACGCCAGCTGAACCTGGCTCGGCGGGCGCAAGTCCAGGAGGACTTGGAGGAGCGGGTTGTGGCCAAGGAGCAACGGGCGCGCGTCGCCCGGGCCAAGGCCGGGTACGGAGCGTCCCGCGTCCTGTACGCCGACCACTCCTTGGTCGAGCTGGAGCGGATGGCGGAGGAGGACGCGGAGGAGATAGCAGAGGTCGCTTCCAAGTCCTCCAACCTCAAGGGCACTTTCCAAAAGTCCCTTAAATGCAGGGCTGCGAGCTTGCGCAGCATCGTCGCGGAGCTGGTGGAGCGCAAGGCTTCGGATGAGACGCGACAACTGCAGGCGAAAGTGGATCGCCTGCAGCAGGAGGTCAGCCAGCTACACCAGAAGCTGGCTGAAGCCACGGCCCGGCCAAGCCAGACCGAGCCAAGACCGGTGGCAGAAGGCCCACCCTCCAACCTTGAGGACATCCTCCGCAAGGTTGTGATGGAGGAGAGGGCCTTCACGCGAGCCTGCATCGCAGGCATTGAGGACCGGCTATTGCCAGAAAAGCGCCTGCGACCGCCGCTTGCCGCGGACAAAAGGCGTAGTGAGCCGGGGCCATCCTCCGCCGAGGACGCCCTCCTCCCTTCCACCACCCCATCCAACCAGTGGACGGAGGTGGTTGGGAGGGGGAAGGGCAAGGCCAAAAAGGCAGTGGCAACAGTCCCTGCCGTCCCCGCCACCGCCCCTCCCAGCCAGTCGCAGCGGGCGACTGGCAAGGGAAAGGGGAAGGGGAAGGGGAAAGGGGGGAAAAAGTCGGCCCCCAAGGCCGCTGCCGCTGCTCCAGCTCCAGCGGCCAAAGGGGCCCCCGCCGGCACGAGGAGGAAGTTGGCTCCTCCTAAGTCCGCGGCCGTCGTGGTGACGCTCACCGCGGAGGCTGCGGAACAGGGGGAGACCTACGCGTCCGTCTTGTTACGGGCGCGAGCCAACGCCGATCCCACCCAAATGGGGATCGGCAAAGTCACTTGCCGTAAGACCCAGACCGGTGGTCGAATCTTCGAGTTCCCGGGGGCCGACGGCGGTGCCCACGCTGATCTATTTGCGGCAAAACTGCAGGAGGCAATTGCGGACGTGGCCAAGGTTGCCAGACCTGTCAAGCTGGCAGCCTTGGAAGTTAATGGCCTGGACGACTCAGTCTCCAAGGAGGAGGTGGTGGCGGCGGTCGCAGCCATTGGGGGCTGCGACGCCACAGCGGTGCAAGGCCGGGACATTAGGCCCGGTCGCGGCGGCATGGGCACCATGCGTATTGAGTGCCCAGTCGCCGCTGCCAAAGCCGTCCTTGACAAAGGACGGCTTGCCGTCGGTTTCAGCTCGGGTGCAGTCCGGGCACTTGTGGCGCAGCCCTTGCGGTGCTACAGGTGCTTCGGCATTGGGCACACCCGGGCTCTCTGTCCGTCCACGGTAGACAGGACGGACAGTTGTTACCGCTGTGGCAAGGAGGGCCACAAAGCCATCACCTGCCAGGCCGCCACGCCGCACTGCGCAGTTTGCGCTGCCAGTGGCCGCCCGGCGGGTCACGTCATGAAGGGGAGGAATTGTAATCCTCCCCCTAAGAAGGGAAAAGCGCAGGCCACGATCCGGCCTGCCGTTACTACCGCCGTTCCTGTTCTTGAGGCGGGAACGTCGACGTCTGCGGCTGCTGAGGGGGGTGCGATGTCCGATTGATGGCTACGATCGAACATCGCATCCTTCAGGCGAACACCAACCACTGCAGGGCTGCCCAGGATCTGCTGATGCAGATCATGGCTGAGTGGTTGGTGGACGTGGCGGTGGTCGCCGAGCCTTACTCGGTCCCTGGCCATTGGCTGGGCGACCGGGACGACTTGGTGGCGTTGGTGACGCGGTCTTCCTCGGACTCCCCTCCCCTCTCGCTTTTAGAGAGGGGACCGGGATACGTGGCCGCCGCGTGGGGAGATATAGCTGTTGTGGGGGTTTATTTCTCCCCTAACCGCCCTCTCGAGGATTTCGAGAACTTTCTCGGAGTCCTCACCGCAGTCGTCGGGAGGGCGGCGCCGCGTCAGGTCGTCGTGTTGGGCGACCTGAATGCCAAGTCGGCGGCTTGGGGCAACCAAGCTGCCACGTGCAACGTCCGGGGACGTGCCGTCGAGTTTTGGGCGACTTCGTGCGGTGTGTCCCTCCTCAACAGGGGGGCGGTCCACACGTGCGTGCGGCAACGGGGAGGATCGGTGGTGGACGTCTCGTTCGCCACCCCCGTGCTGGCCGCGCGCATTGAAAACTGGCGGGTGGAGATGGTGGAGACCTTGTCGGACCACCGCTATGTGCGGTTCGACATCTCCACTCGGGGCCCGCGGGAGGCTGTCCGCTCTGGCCAATCTCCCTTCCCGCGGTGGGCTCTGACCCGCCTGGACCGGGAGGCAGCCCAGGAGGCAGCCTTCCTCCAGGACTGGCTCTCGCCCCCTGTTGAGGTACAAGACGTGGACGCTGCAGCAGCCCAGCTGCGGGAGTCCCTGACCGAGGTGTGCAACGCCAGCATGCCTCGGTCTCGCCGTCCGCCTCCCCGACGCGCCGTCTATTGGTGGTCGGAGGAATTGGCGGGGCTCCGCGCCGCTAGTGTGGCGGCCAGGCGGGCCTACATGCGGAGCCGTCGACGCAGCGCCCGAAACCAGGCCGAGGAGGACCGCCTCTACGCCTCTTTCCGGGAGGCGAGGAAGGTCCTCAAGTCGGCAATAGGCGCTGCCAAGGACGCGGCGAGGGCCGAAATGCTGGAGGGTCTCGACAGGGATCCGTATGGGAGACCATACAAGGCGGCGCGCAGCAAACTGCGCCCACATGGTCCCCCACTAACGGAGACCCTCGAGCCGGCGTTGTTGGATGGGGTGGTCCGGTCCCTGTTTCCACGCAGGACCAACTTCACCCCGCCAACGATGGACCCCCCAGAGGGGGCCGCTTCACCGGAGGAGGAGGTTCCCCCGGTTACGGCTGGCGAGCTGTACGCGGGGGTACTCCACCTCAACGGGAAGAAGACGGCCCCAGGGCCAGACGGCATTCCCGCACGCGTGGTGGCCATCGCCGCCACGCAAATGGAGGAGAGGTTTCGGGACCTCTTCAGCGCGTGTTTTACGGCTGGGAGGTTCCCGAAACTCTGGAAGGAGGGCAAACTTTGCCTCCTCCGCAAGGAGGGACGCCCGGCGGACTCCCCCTCGGCTTACCGGCCCCTCGTTCTGCTCGAGGAGGCCGGTAAGATGTTCGAGGGGATCATCGCCGCCAGGCTTAACAGCCATCTGCAGGGAGTGGGGCCGGACCTGTCGGACGCCCAGTTCGGTTTCCGACAGGGCCGGTCCACCATCGACGCGCTGACCCTTCTCAAGGGCCAGGTGAAGGAGGCGACGGAGGCGGGGGACGGAGTGTTGGCGGTGTCATTCGACATAGCCAACGCCTTCAACTCCATCCCCCATTCGGCTATATTGGAGGCACTCCGGTATCACGGAGTGCCCCAGTACTTACGAGATCTCCTGGCCAGCTACCTGGAGGACCGCGAGGTCCTCCTTGCGGACAGGTCGGGCTCGGTCAGGAGATACAGCGCAGAGTCCGGTGTTCCGCAGGGGTCGGTACTGGGGCCTCCCCTGTGGAACATCGGCTTCGATTGGCTCCTGCGGGGGATCCTCCTCCAGGGCACGAGTGTCATCTGCTACGCGGATGACACTCTCCTCATTGCCCGGGGGAGGGATTTCAGGGAGGCGGCCTGTCTGGCCTCGGCTGGCGGATCCTTAGTGGCAGGGAGGATCCGCCGTCTAGGGTTGAAGGTAGCGCTGCACAAGACCGAGGCCGTGTTCTTCCACGGGCCTCGGCAGCGCTACCCTCCTGACGCCCACATTGTCGTGGAGGGCGTCCAGATAGAGGTGAAGGCCCAGATGAAATATCTGGGCCTGATGCTTGACAGCAGGTGGCGCTTCGGTCCGCACTTCAGCGGGCTGTCGACGCGCCTGCTGAAAGCTGCGGACGCCCTCTCATGGCTCCTCCCGAACCTCGGGGGACCCAAGGCGAGATGCCGGCAATTATACGCCGGCATTCTCAGGAGCATGGCCCTCTATGGGGCCCCAATCTGGGCGGACTCCCTCCATAGGAGGGAGAATGCGACCGCCATCCGCAGGCCACAAAGGGCCATTGCACTGCGGGTGGCGAGGGCCTACCGGTCGGTGGGCTTCGCGGCGGCGTGCGCTCTGGCCGGCACCCCTCCTTGGGAGTTGGAGGCGTGGGTGCTCGCCAGAGTGTACGAATGGACGGCGCGGCGCAAAGCGCTTGGTGAGCGCCCCGTCGACCAAGAGCGGGAGGCCGTGCGGCAGGAGGCGAGGGACGCGATAGTCCACCACTGGACGGAGGACCTCGCCTCCGCCGCCTTTGGCCGGCGGACCTTGGACGCGCTCGGCCCAGTCTTGAGGGACTGGCTCGAGCGGTCGCAAGGTTTCCTCTCGTTCCGTCTGGTGCAGGTGTTGTCCGGACATGGCTGTTTCGGAACGCACCTGCACCGGATCGGGCGGGAGGAGACCGCGGCGTGCCATGACTGCGGCGCTGCGGAGGACACGGCCCAACACACCCTCGAGGCGTGCCCGGCCTGGGGTGAGCAGCGCCGCAGTCTAATCGCGGTTATTGGGCAGGACCTCTCGCTCCCCAGCGTGGTCGAATGTATGCTGGGGAGTGAGGAGGCCTGGACTGCGGTCGCCTCCTTTTGCGAGGATGTTATGTCGCAAAAGGAGGCGGCGGAGCGTGCGCGGGAGGACGACCCTCTCGCCGCACCGCTCCGCAGACGAAGAAGGGGAAGGAGAAGGCGAATGTTCGATCGCCTTCTCCCACCCCCAGGTGGTGATTAGCGGGCGACAGGCGCGGGGGCGCCTTCGCCCGCATTGCACAGATCACCACCACCGTCGGGCGGGAATGGCCGAGCGCTCGCGGCATTCCCGGGCCCCTCCTTGCTGAGAGGGGCGTGTAGGGCCCGCCGTCAAGGCGGGCGATCGTCGGCGGAGGACTGGACGTAAAGGCTCTGCCAGCTGCCCAGTCCTTCGCCACTCACAAACGATGCGGGAGCGCCGCTGGGTCGTTTAGTGGGTATACCGGCTCTGACCGGGGAGTCCCACATACCCCTCCCTCCCCCGAGGGAGGGTATGCGTAACGCATTTTTCCCAGCGTAAAAAAAAAAAAAAAAAAAAAAAAAAAAAAAAAAAAAAAAAAAAAAAAAAAAAAAGGTTAGGTTAGGTTTTTTTTTTTTTTTTTTTTTTTTTTTTTTAAATCCTATATGCTCTCCGACTTCCATCGGAGTCTATGCTGGCTATTTGATTCTCTTTCATTCCAGTTCTCACATGTATGCCTCTCGTACTTTCATTCCTCATACTGTATCTTTCTATCATTCATCCGCACGTACGCTTTTTTAGGGTGGGAGCGCCCTCTATATCTATTTCCTCTAATCTGTCTAACTACGTTTTTTATTCTCTTTATTTACATAAACAGATTTGCGGGAAAATAAATTGGGATACAATCTTTATTTTAATCTAGCTACACTTTCTTTGTAAAATTTTTTACAGTTTCCATTAACAACTATTATTTTACTTCTATGGGTGACACATTTTTCTTATCTTATTCTCTAACAATCGAAACATATTAACAATTTTGTATTTCAGAAGGGAAAGAGGGAAGACAGTTTTTGGTTTACAACTTATTTTATCCTTATTTCAAAAGTGGAACTTTACACAACAATAATTAACTATTCTAAGCTTATTATAATTTACATACTATTTATCTATATCCTATGTTACATTTTATATTAAACATTTCTATGGCTATGCTAAACTTAATATACTATACTATATTATGATAGCATATTTACTTATGCGGTTTTGTTTCTAGCAATTACTTTTTGTGCAATATACTTGCTGTAATTTAGGAATATTTCCCTATTTTTACTTCTCATAATGTCCTTTACATTGTTGCGTGTTACTTTCATACTTAAAGCTTGCTCGACGTCAAAGCGGTGTCTGTCGAATTGAGGGCAGTCGAAAAGTATGTGCGGGACCGTTTCACTTGCTTCTGGGTCACAGATGCACGATGGACTCTCCTTGAGTTTGAAACGGTTCAAGTACTCGGAGAATCCACCGTGCCCCGTCATTATTTGCGTGTTCAGGCTATTTGTTCCCATCTTCCGGATTATTCCATAGGCTGTGCGAACATCTGGGAAAAACAATTTCGTCACAGATGCCGTGTCTCCATTCCCGTATCTTAGGTTCCATTCGTCAAGCGACGCCATACGTATGCTTCGCTTGACGAATGAGACCGGACATTGGTCATAATCGGGTTTTCTTTTGGAGTTTTCAGCGGCCTCCTTTGCTAGCTGGTCGGCTCTTTCATTTCCCTGTAGCCCCACATGAGCTTTGATCCAGAACAAGGTTACCACCTTGTTCTGGCGGGATGCAGATCGTAAATTATCCCTAGCTTCTACAGCAAGAGGGTGGCGTGATCCGGGATTTGCTAGTGTTTGTAGAGCCGCCATTGAGTCGCTGAAAACTCCAAAAGTAGAAGCCTTGATCTTGGTTACCTCCTTAATTGCCCTTGCAATTGCCAAGAGTTCGGCCTGGTAAACCGTGCAGTGTTTTGATAGAACAAGTTTGAGGGCTCTGGTCTCGGCCTCACCACTCCATATGGACACAGATGCGCCGACCCCTCCTCCGATTTTGCTCCCGTCCGTGAAAATACGGACGTCAAAGCTGCACCGGTCCAGCTGCTCTTGGTTTACCAGGCTGTCGAACTGCAGGATGTCGCGTGCTGCAGGATGGGGATCTTCTATTGCAGCTGTCATTCGCTCGATCTCCCTGTCTCCTAGTGATGTCTGGGGCACTCCCCTCTTGGCTTCATACAAGGATGCCGCCTCACGAACTCTAATGTCGAGGGGGAGCAACCCAGACAGCACCAGTGCCGAGTTCAGGGAGACCGTGCGATATGACTTGCACATCTTTTGGGCAATTCCACGCTGAATGGACCCGAGTTGCTTTTTAATACTTAGCTTTTCAGCTGCCGGCGCCCAGACGCTTGCAGCGTAAAGCATAATGGGCTCTATCACCGCCACATACATAGTCCGTATCACTTCTGGGTGTAACCCCCAACTAACTCTGGCAGCTCTACACAGCTGCTTGTAGACCGCGACTGCCTTCCTACAAGCGAGTGAGACGTGTTTGTTGAAGGTCAGTTTTTCGTCAATTGTTACACCCAGAAGCTTTACTTCCTTCGACATTTCAATTTCCGTTCCTCCCATGCTCAGGCGTGGTGTGTCGTATTTCAGCTTTCTGGTCATGACCATGGCAACTGTCTTATGCGGTGCAAATTTTAATTTGTTTTCGACACCCCACGCCAGAACATGATTGAGGGCAGAATTGGCACTTCCCTCTATGTCTCGTGCCGTGTCCCCGTCAAAAACCAGAACGATATCGTCTGCAAAAGCCTGAATGTACGTTCCCCGAGCTTCCATCGCTTTTATAAGGGGATCTAGGACCAAGTTCCAAAAAATTGGGCCCCCTATCGAGCCTTGGACGCAGCCTTTATTTGTTCCCTTCTCATATACCTCCCCGCCGTACCGGATTGCGACCTTACGGTCTTTGAGGTAACTATCTATGACCCGCCTAAGGTTTACAGGACACTTTTCTTCTGCCAGTCGGATTCTTATTGCCGGCCACCACGCGCTATCAAATGCCCCCTCTATGTCCAAGGATATGAGCGTCACAATTCGCTTTTCGTCAAGTTTTTTATGGACATGCTGCATAAGGTCGTAGAGGGCATCTTCAGTGCTTTTCTGTGGCATGAACCCGTACTGACGGGTACTCATGTTTGGCAGAAGGTAAAACTTCAGGCGGGCTACCAGCATCTTTTCGTAAATCTTCCCCAATATAGGCAGCAGCCCAATCGGCCTATATGATTTGGGGCTGGAATAGTTCTCTTTTCCAGGTTTTTTAAGGATCACGACTGTTGCCTCTTTCCAGGCCGTGGGGAAGCAGTGGCATTCTAGGCACTTGTTGAGAAACCTCAAGAACAATTCCGGGTCATTACCCACGGCGTGACGACAAATATCTGCAGTAAAGCCGTCCGATCCTGGTGCCTTCTTCGGGTTGAAAGAATCCATCGAATTTTCCAACTCAGCCATCGTGAAAGGTGGGTCACAAAAGTCATTTTGCTCGCCAGAGTTTACGGTTTCGGCCTTGACTCGAATGGATCGGTGATTCGCATTGTCGGATTCCAGTTGGTCTTCCGGATAAAAAGTCTCCGCCAACAGTTTCACGGAACCCTTTGCATCCAGGATATTGCCGTTTCTTTCCAAAGGCTGGTCCTCCTCTCTACGTTGTGTCCTACCTATTACCCTATAAATTCCCTCCCAGACCCCCTCCCTATCCTGTCTCCCACAGAATTCCTTCCAACTCTCGGTTTGGGCTTTGGCTGCTTCTAACTCATACTCTTCTTTCTTTTTCAGGTACTCTTCTATGACCTTCGACTTCCGGATTGGGGCGGCACAGCGGATCCTACGCTTCATAGTGACGACGGTCTTCTTCATCCCGACGAGTCTCTCGGACCACCACGGCAAGGTAAGTTCTTCTTTTGCTTTTTTAGTTGGTATCGTTTGTTTGCATGCTTTATCAATTGCTCTAGTTAGGTTTTCTGTTACTACGTCTATTTGCTCTACATTGTTAATTTTATCTATTTCGGCTATTGTGAATTTAAATTCTATTTTCGACTGGCTAAGTTTCTCATGAAAGTCAGACCAGTTCGCCTTTCTAGTATTGTACTTACGAGTAGTTCGTTCAACTTTGAGGCCCTTTGATTTCTGTAATAAGATTTTAAACGTGATGCCGTTGTGATCCGAGCTCGTGATTCCCTCGTCAACCCTCCAGTCGTCTATCATGTCCAAGATATCATTGGAACAAGCGGTGATATCTACATGACTACTGTACCGCTTTCCTCCCCGGATAGTGTCGAAGGTCGGAATTTCCCCTCTGTTCAGTATGTTCAGATTTAGCTCCCCGAGAGTTCCTACTACCTCTTCCCCCCTAAGGTCAGCCGTTGGACTGCCCCACCACATGCTCTTGGCGTTGGCATCGCCTCCAACGATCAGTTTTTTGGAACCAATTTCGCGCTCTATTTGTCTGAGGTGTTCCAAATAATGATCAATTGGCTGGTCTGGCTCAAAGTAAAAGGAGACAAGCGTGATCTCCCAAGCACTGGTTCGGATTCCCACCACAACGATGTTGTTTGTGGTGAGTTTTGGGTACTGCTTGACAATAAAGTCACTGTTAAAGACAGCTATTGCTGCCTTAACGGTCCCGTCTCCTATTTCAGTGCTTTGGAAGACCCTAACGCCCCTGTGACTCCTCATAACTTTGGCCCCACCCACATACGGTTCCTGTAGAAGTGCTAGTGCTATCCCACGTTCCGTGGCTTCTGTGAGAAGCTCATTGGTCGCTAGCTTCTTGCGTTGGAGGTTTGCCTGTATTACTCCGTAAGGAATATTTGCCTTTGCGGTGCCCTTAGCAGTACGCAACGGTCGATCTGGCTATGTCGTCCCATTTTTTACGAAGTGGACAGTCATGACTAAAGGCATTATGCTGTATACCATGCTCTACTTTTGCCTTCGTGCAATTTCGGCACACGGGTGGTAAGCCCGAAAGCCAGTCCGGGCACTCCGATCTCATGTGGGGGCCGCCACAGTGGCCACACAGGTCTGCAGGCTCTTTGCAGAACCGTTTACCGTGTCCAAAACCTAGGCAACGGGTACATTGGACCAACGGCGTCTGATCCTCGACCCTGATGCGCTGGAGATCAATGTGGACGGTCCCCATGTCCACTGCTCGTCGCCAGATGGTAGGCGAGACACTTATTATAACGTGACCAACATGAGGGTTCCTTGTTCTTCTTCGGTATCTCACCTCCACTCTATTCTCCTCAGTGTCGAGTCCATCAAAAACACCCTGATTCTGATTTCGTAACGCCTTAAGGATGTCTTCATCAGTGTTAACTGACAAGACGTTCCTTAGGATCAGAAGCGGATCCTTGTTTTTGACTTCCTCGACTGTGAGGTCAACACCTTCTTTTTGGAGACGGTCCTTTATCTTGCCCCTTTCTTCTTCGGTTTGTAAACCAATTATAACTTTTCTGTCCCTGGCTTTCCTCACCCTTTCCACTTTTATCCACCCATCCTTTGCGTTAACTACTTTTCTGACTTTGTTAAGCACTTCGTCACCCGTTTCCGTCTCATCGTTGGATGTAACTACAACAGAGTGCAGAGTGTTACGCTTTGGCATAGCTTTCTCTCCCCGATATGAAGCCACCGACGCGTAGGTAATCCCTTGCTCAAAGATCTTTCTTTGGTGGTCCATTGCGTCCTTTAGCTCTTCCATCTTTTTATGGTTTTCGACTAAAAGGTTTGTTTGGAATTCCATTTTTTGTAAAATTTTTTCGGTATCAAGTTTTTCGGGAGGAGTTTTAGCAGCTGATTGAGGGTCCGAAAGTAATGGCTTCTCTCTAGTCATGTTTTGCTTGGCTTCTTTTAGCTCCGATTCAACTTCCTTTACCAATTGGTAAAGTCGTTCTGCGGCTTCAGAAATACCATTTTTAATCTCTGTCTTTGTGTTTCTGGAGCTGTTGAGATGCAGTTTTGCTTTAACAAGGCAGGCCTTTGCTTCCGCCGTTCGGTCTGAATATTTGATGTTCGGCGGTGAGAGGGTCTCAACAGACTTTCTTGTCTGTGTCCCGGCCACAATGTCCTGCGTAAAAGCAAGTTTTGTTTTTATTTTTGCAGGGCCGGCCTGCATCGTCTTTTCGGTTGAAGAGAGATCAGGGCTGCTATTTGGAGCTTCCCAGGTCTCTATGCTGCGTCTAACATTGGAGGAAACCCCCGCTCCAGGTTTGGATGGTGATTTTTTGCCACCGGCCGCTTTTAGAGGTGTTCTATGACCGAACATGTCGGAGAGTATGCGTCAATAATAATAAAATAAAAAAGGAATTAATGTCAATAGGGACAAGAAGGTAAAAGAGATTTTGTATAAAAATAAAAAGATAACGCACAAAAGTACGCTACAAAACCGCACAAGCACTTATATCTAAAAATATTTTACAAAAACAAAATATTTGTAAAACGTGTCTCTAATTAAGCTCTACCCTAAGCTGCTTGGTTGTGGATAGCTGTCAGGGGCTCCGTGTAAGCCTACGAGTCGATTTGATCTATCAAAGCTGACTTTTTTTAACTTTTTCGTAAATGGCTCTATGTAGAGTCAATCTAATGTCATCACTGGATAAAGCCTGCCGAGCCCGTTCTAACAAACCCAAACACGAAGCAACTATCCCTAACGGTTCCGGAGCAATTGAAGTTTGAAAATTTGGGTTTTTTCCAAGATGGCAGCCAAAATAATTTCTAAACTAGCTATCTCCGCAACCAACAGACCGAAACCACCCGTGTTTGGGCTTATATTATTGAGCTCGACAAGATCTATGCAATGGTATACTTTTCAGGCCGAAAAATCTTTGACTCCTGAAAACGCCTGAAAACTATTTCACTCGCAAGGTAAGCCTATTTCGACCTCTTCAGAGAAAACCCCGCCGTTCTACGACCTCCCGTTGTGGAGATATGAGTGTTCAAAATGAAGCAAAAATGGCGGGACAACTGTCAAAGTCAAAGTTTGACAGGTGATATCTCCGTTCCAGACGGTCGCAAAACTACCGAGTTTGGGCTCTCCCACCCCGGCTCGAGCTCCCCTATCTGCTGAAACCGTTTTCAGGATCCTGAAAATTTTCAGCTCAAAAACAGCTGAAACTACAGGGTAAGAAGCACGAGAAGGCTCCAAGTCCAAAACTGAAAACTGCACTCTCCTACGACACTTGGTTCAGGAGTAATTGCGGTTTAAAGTTCAACAAAATGGCCGCCGAACTGTCAAAAGTTAAATTAAAAAGAACGTAACTTCGGAACCCTACGTCGGAGAAAGTCCGGGTTTTGGACCTACAGCTTGGCGTCACCTCAGGTATGTCCTGAAAACCGTTTCAGCGCTGAAAAATTTTTGAGGTCGAAAGCTCCTGAAACTCTAATATGGGCATAGCCCATAAAATGTCCTTACTATCTAAGAAAAAACGAGTATCGTCGGCTTTGTAGTTCCTGAGATATTGCTAATTGAAATTTTAAACCAAAAAAAACCAAAATGATGCAATTTTACAAAACTTTCAATTTTAATTATATTTAGCCTGTGTTTGGGCTTAAATGAGTCGCAATAGACGTATTGGACCCAGCCCTGATGTCAAAATTGGTTATTTTCTATAATATTTGAAATAAATGCCGAAAAATGGTAAAAATTTGATATCTCAGGATCCACAAAAGATAAAATTTTGAAAAAATGTTCCAAAAATAAGATAAATTTGGCACTATAGGAATTATAATTAAAATTTATTAAAACTATAGAATAACATTAAATTTTTTTTTAGAAAAACTAAATTTTTTGCAAAATTGCTTATATTTTAAAAACTAATCAATAAAAAATTCTGTAAATTACAATATGTGTTCTTCTAATAAGCGCGCCAGAGACTGCAGTTGAAGAATTTCAGGAAATAGCTTATATCCGAAGATATAAGAGTCAGATTTTGAATATTTCAAAGTGTCTTTAAAAATCGGGTAATAAAGGTAGGGCAAAATTACTTGCTGTACCAGTCTTGACCATTAGTGAAGATGACAGCTGCAAAGTTTCAAGCACCCAGCTCTGCGTTTTCAGTGTTTTCAGCTCCACGTGGTTTTTGTTTTTCCTGAATAACTTCGGTTGTCTTGGGTTTTTCAGGCTTCTGGGTCGTCTGGACGATGTGCGGCGGCGACCCCCACCCCTTTTTACAATAAAAAAGGTAGGTCGTCGATCTTGATTCAGCAGCGTTTGCGATCAAAGTTTTTATTTCCTGACTTAACCTCAATATTTGAGGTTTTTTCAGGGTTTCACACAGTAACACTGCAATCCGAGTATGAACTATCACAGGGGCGTGTAGGATTCGCTTGGCCCAGCACACAGACACATCACTCGTCAAAATCGGACGACTTTATCCCAGTTTTTTGATTTTTTAAGCGCGGAGCAGCTCCAAAAACGATCCGACCGCCACGAGAGTCGGGGGGGTACTGGGTTAGGTTAGGTTAGGTTAGGTTAGGTTAGGTTAGGTTAGGTTAGGTTAGGTTAGGTTAGGTTAGGTTAGGTTAGGTTAGGTTAGGTTAGGTTAGGTTAGGTTAGGTTAGGTTAGGTTTTTTTTTTTTTTTTTTTTTTTTTTTTTTTTTTTTTTTTTTTTTTTTTTTTTTGCGGTCTGTGCCCCGGACATTATCAGGGTCTATTGTAAATCTATTTCTCTATCATACCAGTTCTCGCTCACTTGCCTCTCGCACTTTTGTTCCGCATACTTGTTCTTTCTTTCATCCTTCCACATGTAGTCTCTTATGGGTGGGGCTCCCATTTTACTGACTATTCTTCTCTAACCTGACTTATTTTTACTCATATATTTATATTCTTAATTTCTTAAGGGCAAATAATACACAGATTGTTTTTATTTTCCTATTACATTACAGCTTATTTGCTAGGGTTACATAGCTATTTATGCTTTTTGTTCTACATTATCATTAATAATACTTAATATAACGATTTTTAGTTTCACTACTACTTAATATAACAATTTACATATGTGTACTTTATCTGGGCAACTGATACAGTCTTTTTTCTGCTGTTTATTTCTATAAGTTCTGAATTCTTACATTCTAATTACATTTCTCGGCTTATTCTACTTTCCTTAAGTCTATTTTTTCTCTTATTCCTTAATTGTTCTACTGTTCACAAAGCTTATTTCTTACTCTCTTTTAGTTTTATATGCACAACTAATATATTCTACTATATCGTAGTTGCATACTCTACCGATCGGTTCTGTTTCTTTTGACTACTTTTTCCGCAATTTTTACACAGTAATCCAGGAATTTGTTCCTCTTTTTTCCCGACATTATCAGCCCTATGCTTTCCTGGTTTATTTCTGTATCAATTTCCTGTTCTGTCTGGTTTCTTTCGTAAGCGTATGCAGGGCAGTGTATCAACAAATGTGGTATAGACTCTTCAATATTCGGGTCGCAGATGCACGATGGATTCTCCTTACACTTGAAGCGGTACAAGTATTCGGAGAATCCACCGTGCCCCGTCATGACCTGAGTCAGGATCCCATTAATTTGTAGCTTCCTTACTATCCTATACGCCGCCACCGCATCTGGGAAAAACATCTTTGTGATGGAAGCCGTGGTGCCGGTTCTGTATCTGCTGTTCCACTCGTCAAGCGTTGCCGAACGAATGCAACGCTTGACGAATGAGACAGGACAGAGGTCATACTCTGGCTTCTTCTTACTCAAGATGGCAGCCTCTTTTGCCAGCTGATCCGCCCTTTCGTTACCCTCAATCCCTGCGTGAGCCTTTATCCAGAACAAGTCAACTACCTTGTTCTGGAGAGAAGCAGCTGTCAGGTTCTCTCTGGCTTCCACTGCCAGGGGGTGAAGGCAACTGTGGTTTTTCACTGTCATGAGGGCTGCCATTGAGTCACTGTAAATGCCAAATGTGAGTGCCACGCTCTTCCGAACCTCCGCAGATGCCCTGCATATCGCCAAGAGCTCCGCCTGGTAGACCGTGCAATAGTTCGGTAGCGCCAGCTTGAGGGTACGTGTTTCGGCCTGGCTGTTCCACAGGGACAGCGCAGCACCAACACGCCCCCCAATTTTGCTCCCGTCGGTAAAGATTCTTACCTCAGGTTTGGCGCTGGCGTCTACTTGCTCCCGGTCCACCAGGCTTTTGAAGTCCAGGTCGATACGCTTGGCAGGGTGCGGGGACGTCAGCGCGGGCGCTGGCCGCTCCATCTCCCTGTCCCCCAATATTGGCAGTGATACTCCTCTCTTGGCCTCATACAGTGAGGCCATCTCACGAGCTCGGAGATCCAGGGGAAGTATCCCCGCCAACATGAGCACTGAGTTGAGAGAGACGGTGCGGTACGCTTTGCACATCTTTTGTGCTATCCCGCGCTGCACAACACCCAGCTGTTTTATGATTCCCAGCTTGCTCGCTGCTGGGGCCCATACGCTTGCGGCGTACAAGATAGTCGGCTCTATCGTAGCTACGTAAATAGTTTTGACAACTTCGGGGTTAAGTCCCCAGCTAATTTTCGCCGCCCTGCACAACTGCTTATAAATAGCTATTGCCCTTTTACAGACGTTTCTGACGTGCGTGTTGAAAGTCAACTTGTCGTCGACGGTGACACCCAGAATCTTAATTTCACTGGACATTGCTACTTCGACCCCGCCCATGCTCAGTCTTGGGGTGTCGTATTTCAGTTTTCTCGTGATTGTCATCGCGTTTGTTTTTTGCGGAGCAAATTTTAACTTATTTTCGACACCCCACGCCTGAACATGTTCAAGGGCGACGTTTGCCTTCCCCTCTATTTCCATTGCTGTGTCACCGTCGAAGACAAGCACCACGTCGTCTGCGAAAGCCTGCACATAGACGCCCTTTTCTGTCAGGCTTTTTAGGAGGGGATCCAACAGAAGGTTCCAGAAGTCTGGGCCTCCGATAGAACCTTGTACACAGCCTTTGCTCGTGCCTTTGGAGAATTCTTCCCCCGCATACCTAACCCTGACCCCTCTGTCCCTTAAGTAGCTGTCGATGACCCTCCTCAAGTTCAGGGGACACTTTTCCTCAGCCAGCCGGACTCTTATGGCTGGCCACCAGGCGCTGTCAAAGGCTCCCTCTATGTCCAATGATATTAGCACGACTATCTTTTTGCTGTCGAGTTTACCTTTAATATGCTTCATTAGATCATAGAGAGAGTCTTCGGTGCTCTTCTGGGGCATGAATCCGTACTGGCGAGTACTCATCCTCGGTAACATATAGAACTTGAGGCGAGCCATCAACATCTTCTCATATACCTTGCCCAGGACCGGAAGGAGGCCTATGGGCCTATATGATTTTGGGGTGGTGTAGTCTCTTTTCCCATGTTTCTTTAGCACCACCACCGTGGCCTCCTTCCAGGGCCTCGGAAAATATCCGAGTTTCAAGCATCGGTTCAGAAGGGCCAAGAAGGCATCGGGTTCCCCTCCAATGGCTTGGCTGCATATATCGGCTGTGAGGCCGTCTATTCCTGGAGCCTTCTTAGGATTAAAGGATTCGCAGGCAATACGCAGTTCAGTCAGCGTGAAAGGTGGATCTTCGGAATCTTCTTCCTCTTCCTCGTTTACCTTTTCGGCTTTGGCCCGAGTGTTTCCGTGATGGATATTATCGGTGCTTATGAGGTCCTCCGGATAAAAAGTTTCCGCAATCAATTTTACGGAGCCTTTTGCATCGAGCACCTTACCGTTCTCCATCATCGGTAGGTCCACCTCTCTCTGCGTTGTCCTTCCAATAACCCTATAGATCCCCTCCCATACCCCTTCCCTATCCTGTTTAGTGCAGAACTCTTTCCAGCTCTCGGTCTGGGCTCGAGCTGCCTCTGCCTCATATTCCTTTTTACTTTTAAGGTACTCTTCGACAACCATCGGTCTTCGGACTGGGGCAGCGCATCGCACTCTCCTTTTTCTAGTAGCGACGCTCTTTTTCATCTCAGCGAGTTTCTCCGACCACCATGGCATTGTAAGTTTCTCTTTGACTTTTTTAGTAGGCATTGCCTTATGGCAAGCGTCCTGTATCATTTTTGTGTAGTTGTTTACATAAATGTCTAAATATTCTGTGCTATTGATTTCTTCTATTGAAGTTGTATTAAATTTTGACTCTATTTTTAATTGGGCGAATTTCTCATTAAATTTTTGCCAATTAGCTTTTTTGGTATTGAAGATGCGTGTCGTTCTTTCTACTTGAACACCTTTCGCTCTCTCCAGCCTGAAGTCAAAGAGTATGCCATTATGGTCGGAGCTCGTGAGACTCTCGTCTACTCTCCAGCGCTCTACCAGTCCCAAGATATTGTCCGAACATGCTGTTAAGTCGACATAGCTACTGATGCGCTGACCTCCCCTAATGGTGTCGAAGGTAGGAACTTCTCCTGTATTGAGTATGTTCAGCCCGAGCCCGCCGAGAGTTCCGCACACATCCTCTCCCCTTCGGTCAACCACCATGCCCCCCCACCAGGTATTCTTCGCATTGGCGTCCCCTCCAACGAGAAGAGGTTTTGAGCCGTTAGCCGTGGCTATTCGTCTTATTTGGTTGAGGTATGGTTCCACCGGTTTGTCCGGCTCGAAGTAAAAAGAGACGAGTGTGATCTCCCAAGCACTGGTTTGGATTCCCACCACGGCTATATTTTCCGTGGTGAGTTCCGGGTATTGTATAACCTTTATGTTTTGGTCAAAAACTGCGATTACTGCTTTGACGGTTAGGTTAGGTTAGGTTAGGTTAGGTTAGGTTAGGTTAGGTTAGGTTAGGTTAGGTTAGGTTAGGTTAGGTTAGGTTAGGTTAGGTTAGGTTAGGTTAGGTTAGGTTAGGTTAGGTTAGGTTAGGTTAGGTTAGGTTAGGTTAGGTTAGGTTAGGTTAGGTTAGGTTAGGTTAGGTTAGGTTAGGTTAGGTTAGGTTAGGTTAGGTTTTTTTTTTTTTTTTTTTTTTTTTTTTTTTTTTTTTTTTTTTTTTTTTTTTTTTTTTTATAATACTTCTACCTCCAACGTTGTCGGAGCATATTATAAGCTACACTTTCATTCTAGTTCTCGCATTTATTCCTCTCGCACTGCCATTCCTCATACTTGATCTTTCTATCATACATCCTCATTTATGTCTATTATGGGTGGGATTCCCAACTGTCTTCTAGCTATCTATCTATATTTTTGCTTTCTTTTATTAAAAAAAAACAGGGATAAAACTTTTATTTTCAACTTTCACTTAATCTATTTTGTTATTTCTAATGTATATTCTATAATATATTATCTTACTTAGCTACGTTCTTGTTTTAGCTTTCTAATATTACAAATTCTTATTTCTTACTTTACTTATAAATACTTTTACAGGGTAGGGGAACATTTTCCTCAACTTGTATTATACTCTATTACATGTTGTGCTTATTGTCTATTTACTTAAATTATATATGTATACAGTTATTTATTCTATGCTAGTCTTTAATATAATGCATTATATTATGACAGCATATTTTCTTAAGCGGTTTTGTTTCTGTTTATTACCAATTTAGCTATTTCACTACAGTATTCCATAAAATAGTCAATCCTCTTTTTCGTCATTAATAGTGGCACATTTTGAGCGACTAGGTCCACGGCGAGTTTCTGCTCTGTCTCATAACGCTTTCTTGCGGTAACCGGACACTCGAAGAGTATATGCGGAACTGTTTCTTCAACGCCGGGCTCGCAGGCGCACGATGGATTCTCCTTACACTTGAAGCGTTTCAGGTATGCAGAGAACCCACCGTGCCCCGTCAGGACTTGTGTGGTTATGCTCGTGTGGGTCATCTTTCGCACCGTTCTGTACGCTGCCACCGCGTCTGGGAAGAAAAGTTTTGTGCCCGAAGCCGTATCACCCGTTCTATACCTCTCATTCCATTCGCCAAGCGTCCCCAATCGGATTCTACGCTTGACGAATGAAACGGGGCACAGATCGTAGTCCGGCTTCTTCTTCGACCCCAGGGCGGCCTCCTTGGCAAGCTGGTCGGCTCGCTCGTTTCCCTCCAACCCCGCGTGGGCTTTAATCCAGAACAATGAGACGCTCTTGTTCTGGAGCTTACAGTGTCGTAAGGCGTCCCTGGTTTCCACAGCCAGGGGGTGGGGGGAACGTGTGTTGGTCACCGATTGGAGAGCCGCCATAGAGTCGCTGAAGATGCCGAACGTGGTATCACTGCTCTTGAGCGCCTCGCGCACCGCTCTTTGTAGAGCTAGGAGTTCAGCCTGATAGACGGTGCAGTAGGACGGCAGCGCAAGCTTGAGGGTTTTCGTTTCGGCGGCATCATTCCATAAGGATAATGCCGCTCCCACCTTGCCCTCAATTTTGCTGCCGTCTGTGAAGATCCTCACAGCAAAATTGCTGTGGTTGTTGTATTGTTCCTCGTCTACCAGGCTTCCGAACTCTAGATTTATTTGCTCCGCTGGGTGCGGGGCCTCCAGCGCCGGGAACATGCGCTCCACCTCCCTGTCTCCCAGCAAAGGCTGAGGCACCCCTCTCCTTGCCTCGTATAGTGCAGCCGCTTCCCGGACTCGAAGATCGAGGGGGAGCATCCCGGTCAGCACCAAGGCCGAGTTGAGGGAGACTGTCCGATATGCCCTACACATTTTCTGCGTGATTCCTCGCTGGACGGTTCGAAGTTTTTTAATAATTCCCACTTTATTGGCAGCTGGTGCCCAGACGCTGGCAGCGTAAAGTATGATGGGTTCCACTGTCGCCACATATATAAGTCGGATAACCTCCGGGTTGAGTCCCCAACTGACCCTAGCGGCTCTGCACAACTGCTTGTATATGGCTATGGCCTTCCCACAGACGAGTGAGACGTGGGTGTTGAACGTCAGGCCCTGGTCGATTGTTACGCCCAAGAGCTTGATTTCCTTTGACATGCCAATGTCGATCCCACCCATGCTCAGGCGCGGTGTGTCGTATTTCAGCTTTTTGGTAATTACCATTGCTGTAGTTTTGTGTGGAGCAAACTTGAGCTTATTCTCAACACCCCACGCCTGAACACGATCGAGAGCGGCATTGGCACATCTCTCCACCTCTAGCGCAGTCTCCCCGTCAAAGACCAACAGTACGTCGTCCGCAAACGCCTGGATGTAAATGCCCTCGTTTTCAAATTCTTTAAGGAGAGGGTCGAGAACCACGTTCCACAATATTGGGCCCCCTATTGAGCCTTGGACACAGCCCTTGCTCGTTCCCTTGCCGTATACCTCCCCACCGTATCTTATTGAGACTTTCCTGTTTTCGAGGTAACTGTCCATGACCCGCCTAATATTTATCGGGCACTTCTCCTCCGCCAGCCGGACTCTGATCGCAGGCCACCAGGCACTATCGAATGCTCCCTCTATGTCTAGGGATACGAGTGTTATGATCCTCTTTTTGGCTAATTTCCTGTATATTTGTTGCATAAGAGCATAGAGGGAGTCTTCGGTACTCCGTTGTGGCATGAACCCGTACTGGTGGGTGCTCATTCTTGGCAAAAGATGGAATTTTAGGCGGGCCACTATCATTTTCTCGAAGATTTTCCCCAATATAGGCAACAGTCCGATCGGCCTGTATGATTTCGGAGTGTGGTAATTTTCTCTTCCAGGCTTCCTCAAGATCACCACTGTTGCCTCCTTCCAGGACGTTGGGAAGTAGTGGTGTTCCAGGCACTTATTGAGGAACTTTAAAAATGTCTCCGGGTCATTGTCCACTGCATGAGAACAGATGTCTGCTGTGAAACCGTCAGAGCCAGGAGCCTTTTTTGGATTGAAGGACTCTACCGATCTCTTCAACTCAGCCGGCGTGAACGGTGGGTCACACAATTCATTTTGGTCGTCAATGTTCACGTGTTCAGCTTTTGTTCGGATGGACCGGTGATGAGCGTTGTCGCATTCCAGGGAGTCATCCGGGTAAAATGTCTCCGCTAGAAGTTTCACTGAACCCTTCGCGTCCAACACGTCTCCATTTAGTTCCAACGGCAGGTCCTCCTCCCTCCGCTGTGTTCTACCTATAACCCTGTAGATTCCTTCCCATAATCCCTCCCTATCCTGCTTTGCACAAAATTCTTTCCAGCTCTCGGTCTGAGCTTTTGCAGCCTCCAACTCATACTCTTCCTTTTGTTTCAGGTACTCTTCTACGACCTTCGACCTCCGGACTGGGGCGGCGTTACGGATCCTGCGCCTCTTGGTAGCGACTTTCTTCTTGAGTTCAGCGAGTCTCTCGGACCACCACGGCAAGGTAAGTTGCTCTTTTACGGTTTTTGATGGTATTACTTGCTTACATGTTTCGTCTATTGCTTTCGTAAGGTTATCTGTAATTATGTCGATTTGCTTTGTATTTTTAATTTTAAGAATTTCAGCTGCTGTAAATTTAAAATCTGTTTTCAATTGGCCTAGCTTCTCATGAAATTTGGACCAATTGACTTTCTTGGTGTTGTATTTCCTAGTGGTCCTCTCTATTTTAATACCTTTTGATCTTTGCAAGAGGATCTTGAAAGCAATACCATTGTGGTCCGAGCTCGTGAGTCCCACGTCGACCCTCCAGTCGTCTACCAGATCCAAGATGTCGTTGGAACAGGCAGTGATGTCCACGTGGCTGCTGTAACGCTTTCCCCCTCGGATTGTGTCGAAGGTCGGAATTTCCCCTTGGTTGAGTATGTTGAGATTTAGCTCTCCAAGAATTCCAATCAATTCCTCGCCTCTGGAGTCGACTGTCGGACTACCCCACCACATACTCTTTGCATTGGCGTCCCCTCCAACGATCAGTTTCTTGGAACCAACTGCAAGCCACACTTTCTTCAGGTGTTCCAGGTATGGCTGGATTGGCTGATCTGGCTCAAAGTAAAAAGAGACAAGCGTGATCTCCCAGGCACTTGTCAGGATTCCCACCACAGAGATGTTATTAGTGGTGAGTTGCGGGTACTGTTTGACTGTAAAGTCGCTGTTAAAGACAGCTATTGCTGCTTTTACAGTCCCTTCTCCTATGACAGTGTTCTGGTAGATTCGAACGCCCCTGTGACTCTTCATTACTTTGGCCCCCGCCACGTAGGGTTCCTGTAAAAGTGCCACTGCCGTGCCGCGCCTTGCAGCTTCCATCAGAAGCTCGTTGGTAGCTAGCTTTTTTCGTTGGAGGTTAGCCTGCAATACTCCATAGGGGAACGTTGGGGTGCCCTTAACAATACGCGACCGCCGCTCTGGCCACATCATCCCACTTCTTCCTCACCGGACAGCCAAGACTAAACGCGCTGTGTTGCGTGCCGTGCTCTATATTGGCTCTCGTGCAATTCCGGCAAGCTGGTGGTGAACCTGCGAGCCAGTCTGGACACTCTGGTCTCATATGAGGACCGCCGCAGTGGCTACACAGGTCGGCAGGCTCCTTACAGAAGCGCTTACCGTGCCCAAAGCCCAGGCAGCGCGTACATTGGACCAACGGGCTTTGATCCTCTACTTTTATGCGCTGGAGGTCAATGCGCAGAGTCCCGATTTCTATGGCGCGTCGCCAGATGGTAGGCGAAACGCTGACGATGATGTGGCCCCAATGGGGGTTCCGAGTTCTTCTTCGGTACTTAATTTCCACCCTGTTTTCGCCGCTGTCGAGGTCGTCAAAAACACTCTTGTTCTGATTTCTCAGCGCTTTTAGGATGTCTTCGTCAGTGTGCATCACTAAGACATATCTGAGAATCAGAAGCGGGTCCTTATTTTTGACCTCCTCGACAGTGAGGTCAACTCCTCGTTCTTGTAGTCGGGTCTTAATTTTGTTTCTTTCTTCCTCAGTTTCCAGTCCTATAATTACTTTACGGTCCCTAGCTTTCCTCACCTTTTCTACTTTTATCCATCCTTCTTTAGCATTTAAGGCTTTCCTGACTCTGTCCAGAACTACTTCGCCTGTCTCGGTCTCGTTCTTGGAAGCAACCACAACCGAGTGTAGTGTACTGCGCCCTGGCAGTGACCTCTCGACCCGAGTTGCGGCCGCACTTGCGTAGGTGCCTCTCTCCAAGAACTCCGTCTGGCGCTCCATTCTTTCCTTGAGCTCTTCCATTCTTTCATTGCTCTCTGCAAGTAGCCTGGCGTGTTGCTCTAGTGTCTGTTGTAGCCTACCTGTGTCGTTGTCCTCATATAAGATCGGTCCTGGGGCTGGTAGTTTTGGGTTTGTCTCTACTGATTCTATTGGCCCCTCTTTAGACAGCTTTTGCTTGGCCACTTTTAACTCCGTCTCAGTCTCCTTTACCAATTGGTAAAGACGTTCCGTAGCTTCGGATATAGCGGTCTTTATCTCCGTCTTGGTGTTCCTAGAGCTACTTAATTGTAGCTTAGTCTTCATTAGGCAGGCTTTAGCCTCCGCTGTCCGGTCCGCATATTTGGGCTTTGGCGGAGAGCATCGTTCGGCAGACTTCCTCACTGCAGTTGCAGTCGCCACTTTACTCTCCTGCGTCGAAGCAACTTTTGTCTTGATTTTCGCAGGGCCGGCCTGCGACGTCTTCTCCATTACATATGTGTCATTGGTGGGGCTAGAGTTTGAGGCTTCCCACTCTCCTATACTGCGTCTAACGTTTGAGGGGACCGCTGCCCCAGGTCTTGATGGTGACTTTTCGCCGTCTTTCACATTTGAAGGTGTCCTATAGCCGAACATGTTGGAGGTATGCGTCACCAAAATATAACGTCAATAGGGACGAAAATAAAATTGAAAATATAATAAAACTAATATAATAGCTGTTGTTCAATAGAAACAAAACCGCTAAAGTCTTAAAACTAAATATAAATGTAAAACCGTCTTTAAAAGACTTTAATCAGGGTCCGAAAACTGAAAGTCGTCCTTAGGGGGCTCCACATAGGTCTTACAGTCGAATGGTGGTCGTAAAAAACCGTTTTCAAAAATTTTTTGTAGAGCGGCTCTATGTAGAGTCTCCCTGTTACTATCACTAGATAGAGCCCGCCGAGCCCGATCCAACGAACCCAAACACGACCACCCTGTCCTAAAGGGCTCCGGAGATAACGCAGTTTGAAATTCCGGTTGCTGATCCAAGATGGCGGCCGAAATTTGGTTACTGGTGGTTATCCGCGGGACCGTCCAGCCGAATGGCACCGTGCTTGGGCTTTTCTGAACCGGCTCGGAGAGATCTACCCCGTGGGGCAGGTTTCAGGCCTGAAAAATCTTGGGTCCTGAAAACTGCTGAAAACCACCTTTTCGGGTAGGGAAGAGCCCGCCGATGTCCCCAAAGAAAACACGAGCCCTCTACGACCCCTGACTCCGGAGTTATCCGAGTCCGAAAATTGGTTTGACAGTCCTAGAACTGTCAAAGTCAATCTTCCAACCGGTACAACTTTCCCCTCAGCGGTCGCAGAACACCCGAGCTTGGACTCGTTTGGCTTGGCTCGCCCCGCTCCGACGCGCAATCTGGTTTTCAGGCTCCCGAAAATTTTCAGCTTCAAAGCGACTGAAACCCAGTGGATCGGACAGAAGTTGTGCCCCCAAACACAACTGTGAAAACGGCAAGTCCCTGCGACCCCCAGATCCGGAGCTATGCCACGCCAAAGTTTCCCAAAGAGTGGGGATAACTGTCAAAAGTCGACTTTGGATGACGATAACTCCGCAACCGTTTGCCACAAAGAAACGCGGTCAAAAATGCTGTGCCTGGCTTCACCTCCCCTATTCGTCAAAAATGGTTTCAGGGCTGAAAATTTCGGGGTCCTGAAAACGCCTGAAAATATATAGAGGTGTTCCCCGCGTATGGTCTGCTGAGAAAGGCGAAAACCCGGGTCTTCTGCGCCCAATGGCTCCGGAGATAATTGAGGCGAAGTGTAACAACCTAAAAAACCAAAATGGCCGACAAAGTCTATTTTCCTCGTTCCTGGAGCTATTGGGGGCAAATTTGGGCTTAAACAAGGTGCAATAGGTCATAAAAAGCTATTCGTGCTGTTAAAATAATTTTAAATCTATTTGTTTTGATTTATTGGGGAAAAAAGACAAAAAATTCAATAACTTTTTGACCTGTAAACAAAAAATTTTGAAAAAAATATCTAAATTAGTGTCAAATAGAGCTCTTTACATTAAGGAATTAAATTTTAAAATTTAGAAGATTTTAAGTACCAAATTTAACAAAAAACTAAAAAAGTTATAATTTATGACTTATTGACAGAAAAAATGACCTTAAAATTATAGTCTTCCTCCAAGCCTGTTCTTCTGATGAGCGCGCAGCAGGATCCGCTTGAAAAACAAGGGGTACTCACTGAAGATTTTTCAGGACAGGAGTGTAAAGTTTAGGACTTCTTTATTTATTTCTTCCACTTGTGGTGGGGTTAAAAATCTGAATGAAGCGTCGTTCAACTCGTCTCAGCACCTCTTCTCAGCTGCCAAAATATTGGCGCCTTGTAGTAAGTGGTTCAAGCACCACGTGGTCAAATTTTGGGGTTATGTTCCCAGTTTTTCACCGTTTTCTTGGCAACGCGTAGTCGGAAAATTCCAAACTAAGAGTCTTGAGATGCGCCTCGTTGAGCCTCACAGAAAGGTGCAATAAAATCCGGGGCTAATAGATCGTTCTTCGGAGTTATAAGGCTCCGAATGTGGCGAAGTCCGTGCTTATCTCGGTTTTTCACTCACTGCACTTTTTCCAGAGTTTTCCGGTGTGTAGAAATTGCAGAATCACTTGCGCGACACTAATACGCGTCGTTTGGTGTGTAACACTTCTTTGTATCTCGAAAAAATACCGATCAAAACTATTTTTATGTGCGGAGCGACTCAGAAAACGATCCGACCACCACGAGGGTTGCGGGGGAACTGGGTTAGGTTAGGTTAGGTTAGGTTAGGTTAGGTTAGGTTAGGTTAGGTTAGGTTAGGTTAGGTTAGGTTAGGTTAGGTTAGGTTAGGTTAGGTTAGGTTAGGTTAGGTTAGGTTAGGTTAGGTTAGGTTAGGTTAGGTTAGGTTAGGTTAGGTTAGGTTAGGTTAGGTTAGGTTAGGTTAGGTTAGGTTAGGTTAGGTTAGGTTAGGTTAGGTTAGGTTAGGTTAGGTTAGGTTAGGTTAGGTTAGGTTAGGTTAGGTTAGGTTAGGTTAGGTTAGGTTAGGTTAGGTTAGGTTAGGTTAGGTTAGGTTAGGTTAGGTTAGGTTAGGTTAGGTTAGGTTAGGTTAGGTTAGGTTAGGTTAGGTTAGGTTAGGTTAGGTTAGGTTAGGTTAGGTTTTTTTTTTTTTTTTTTTTTTTTGTTGGAGCAGGGTGGAAAATCCTCATGGACGCCGCGACGGTCCCACGAATAGGACGGTCGCGGCAGTGTCGGACTCTTACCGGCTAAAAACCACTCCTGCTCGTTCTATTGAACCACTGGCATGGGGAGACCAATGCTAATGCTCTAACTAATTTCATTCGTTGCAAGTCTATTGTAAAGCCCTGTCCTTAATCTATCTCTACATACTACATCACATTTATATGGTTTACCTTAAATATCTCTACATACTACATTACATTCATACTGTCTTACTTAACTTCTTTATGACTGTTACATTGTTTTACTTAACTTCTTAATTACATTTCATTGTTTTACTTATCTACTTATAGTCTACTTTTACTTTTATTGTTTTACTTATCTAGAATACCTTGTTTCTTATTCTTATTTTTATAAGATGTGCTGGCTACTATTTCATTTAATTAATAAGTACTTGCCATCTTCCTTTTTTTTTTTTTTTTTTTTTTTTTCTGCTTCCGTTCTGGTTAACTATTTTTATATATTACACTATATAATTAGTTACACCAATATATGCTACGTTTTATTTCGCGCAATTACTTTTTTGACAATTACTTCACAAAACTCTATAAAGTCACCCCTTACATCTTTATTTGCTATAATTTCTGCCAGATTTTCTCTTGTCACGTTCATATTTATTTTCATTTCCAGGTTAAGCCTTACATTTGCGTAAATTGGGCACTCTACTAACAAATGCTCTACATTTTCGTTTTTGCCTGTGTCACAGGGGCACGCCGGATTCTCCTTACGCTTGAACCTATTCAAGTACTCGGAGAATCCGCCGTGCCCCGTTAACACTTGTGTCAGAAGCGAATTAAGCGGCAACTTTTTAATTAATTTATAGGCCTTCAAGGCATCGGGGAAGAACAATTTCGTTGTTGACGCAGTGGTTCCTGTCGTGTACCTGAGCTGCCATTCCCCCAGCGTGTCCTCACGGATTTGCCGCTTGATGAAGGATACCGGGCATCTGTCATAATCCGGTTTGGTCTTCAATCCAACAGCTGCCTCTTTTGCCAATTCGTCAGCTCTTTCATTTCCCTCCAGCCCCACGTGTGCCTTAATCCAAAATAATCTAATTATTTTGTCCTGTTCTGATATTTTCAGGATATTTTGCCGTATTGCAAAAACGAGAGGATGGAGGGAAACACCGCGTGTTACTGCTTCAAGAGCTGACCTAGAGTCACTGTATACATTGAAGCTTCCACCAGATCTTCCCATTATCATTTCGGTAGCCTTCACCAGCGCCAGTAGCTCCGCTTGGTAAACGGTGCAGAATTGTTCCAGCTTGAGTTTTTTATTCCTGATCTCTGCGGTACCATCCCATAAGGATACTGCCGCACCAACTTTACCGTTGATTTTGCTACCATCTGTGTAGATTTTAAAGTCAGCTTCCTCTTGCTGAACCAACTCCGCATCGTCCCCCACCAATTTAAATTCAATGGCCTTATGGGCTGCTGGATGTGGTGCTTGTGTGTAAGCTATTGGCTCCTCTACTCTTCTGTCACCAACTATTCTCAGGGAATGTCCTTTCTTTATTGCATAAAGCGAGGCTGCTTCTTTGATCCTAAGATCCAATGGAAGCATCCCCGAGAGCAGTAATGCCGCGTTTAGTGAGGTGGTCCTATACGACTTGATCATCTTTTGTACGAAACCGCGTTGAACTTCATTTAAGTGCTTTCTCGTCCCTATTTTATCCGCTGCTGGAGCCCAGGCACTTGCTGCAAACATTATAATGGGTTCTACCACTGCCACATATATTGTTCTGATTATCCCCGGCGAGATACCCCACTCTACCTTGGCTGCCTTCGCCAGTTGCTTGTAGACATTTATTGCTTTACGGCAAACGTTTACCACATGTGTGTTAAACGTCAGCTTACTATCTATGGTCAGTCCAAGTATTTTAATTTCCTTTGACATGGCTAAGTCGACCCCACCCATGCTCAAGAGTGGTGTGTCGTACTTAAGCTTGTTTGTAATAACCATTGCCTTTGTTTTCTGAGGCGCAAATTTAAGCTTATTTACTTCACCCCACTCCTGGACACGGCTAAGGGCCGCATTAGCCCGTCTCTGGACCTCAAGTGCAGTCTCGCCGGAGAAAACCAGCACAACATCATCAGCAAAAGCTTGGCAGTACTCACCTCTCTCCTCCAGTTCCTCAAGGAGCGGGTCTAGCACCATGTTCCAAAACGTAGGTCCCCCAATAGATCCCTGGACACAGCCCTTTGTGGTGACCTTACAAAATTCTGCTCCCGCATATCTAACCCGGACTCTCCGGTTCGTCAGGTAGCTATCCAATACTCTACGAATATTTTTGGGGCACTTGGTTTCTGCTAGTCTACATCTAATGGCGGGCCACCAAGCGCTATCGAAGGCTCCCTCTATGTCCAATGATATGACTACTATTATCTTACGTTTTTTAAGTTTTGTTCGGATATGTTTCATAAGGTCATAGAGGGAGTCCTCGGTACTGCGCTGCGGTGTGAAACCGTACTGCCTAGCGCTCATATGCTCAGTGGTATGCCACCTGACTCGCCGTATCAACATCTTCTCCCAAATCTTTCCTAATACCGGCAGCAGCCCAATAGGTCTGTAAGATTTGGGTTTGGTATAATCGTCTTTCCCGGGTTTGCGCAGAACCACTACCACTGCTTCTTTCCATGCCGCGGGAAAAAGGGAAAGGCTAAGGCATTTATTAAGCAGCGCCAAGAACAGCCCTGGGTCCCAGCCGATGGCTGCTCTGCAGATATCCGCCGTGAGCCCGTCCAGTCCTGGAGCCTTCTTGGGGTTGAAGCTGTTTATAGCCCACTTAAGTTCTTCCACGGTGAATGGGGGGTCAGATGACTCACCTTCTTCGGTGTCATTCACTTTCGCTGCTTTTTCCCTCACCAGTTTATGGGCCACACTGTCCATCTGAACCTCATCGTCGGGGTAGAAGGTCTCTGATAACGCCCTGGCTGATTCCTCGCCTTCCATGACTCTGCCATTGCAGACGAGGGGGATGTCCTCCTGCCTGGTTGTTGTGCGTCCTATCACCCTATATATCCCATCCCACATACTTTCCCTATCTTGTTTTCCACAGAACTCTTTCCAGCCTGTTGTTCTGGCATTCTCCGCCAGCTGCAGGTACTCTTTCTTCGCTTGAAGATATGCTTGTACAACCATGTCTCTGCGAATTTGTGCAGCATTTGCAATACGTCTTTTCAGTGTTTTGAGCTCTTTCTTCTTTTTTGTCAGTTCTTCTGTCCACCAAGGCAATACTGGTCTCTGTTTGTGTTTGGTTTTTGGTATATGTTGTTCGCATGCTTCTTCTATAGTTTCAGTATACTTTGCTATTTTACTTTCTAGTTCTTCTGCTGTCTCTATTTTTGCTATTTCTTCTAAATTTAGATTACTTCTTTGCCAGGTTTGTGTTACGTATTTTCTGAATTCTGACCAGTTTGCCTTTCTCGTGTTATACTTCCTTGTAGTTCTTTTAATATCTACTCCTTTAGATCTCTCCAGGTTGACCTCGAACAAAATCGCTCTGTGATCCGACACTGTTAAGTTTCCGTCTAGTCTCCAGTTTGCAATGTTCCCGAGCATATCTTCTGAGCATACCGTGATATCTACGCAGCTTGCGTATCTCTTGCCTCCTCTATAGTAATCGTATGTAGGCTGGGATCCCCGGTTTAGGATGTGAAGTTCCAATTCGTCCAATGCTCCTGCCAGCTCCTCCCCTCTCCTATTCGTTTCCCTACTCCCCCACCATATGTTCCAGGAGTTCACGTCCCCACCCAGTATCGTGCGCTTCTTTCCGGTTTCGCGGATCGTCTTTTGGATATTTGCAATATCCAACTCTATTTGTCCGTCCCCTTCCAAATATATCGAGATGACTATTATTTCCCAGGCCTCAGTTCTCAGTCGCGCTACTGTGATGTTTTCTGTTGTCAGCACCGGGCACTGGGTTATATCGATGTTGTCATCGAATACCACAATGGCGGATTTATTGGTTTTATCCGTATTTCCTTCACATTGCAGTATCCGAGCACCTTGGTAGGACTTCATTTTTCTGCTGGCTCCGGTATATGGTTCCTGCAGCAATGCAAACGCGACCTTCCTCTTCACCCCTTCCATCATTAACTCATCAGTTGCTTGTTTGCATCTCTGCAGGTTGGCCTGTATTGCACGATACTGGTATCTTTCTGGATCCATTGTTGCGTTGTTATCGTTGTTGCCCGTATCAACTTCAGCAATAGGCTACAGTGGACCTTGCCAGGCTTTCCCACTTTCGCCGGACAGGGCAATCAGGGCTGAAGGCGTTATGATCTGCTTGGTCCATTTTGGCTTTTTGACAGTTTCTGCATGTTGGTGTGTCCGCTGCCAGGTAGTCAGCACATTCCGTTCGCAAGTGCGGGCCTCCACAGTGGGCACATCGGTCCTCTTCTTCATTGCAGGTTTTCTTGCTGTGTCCATAGCCCAGACATCTTGAGCATTGGACTAACGGCGACTGATCCTCTGCCCTCAGCCTCTGTATATCGATATGGACACAGTTTGCCGCTGTCAGAATGTTCCAGACTTGCGGGGAAACGCTGAGCACCACGTGTTGTTGATGTGGATTCCTTGCTTTCTTTTTATACCTAATTACCGCTCTGTAATCTTCCTCTTTCACACTTTTCAACAGGTTTTTGTTTTGTATGCGGAGTGCCTTTAAAATGTCATCTTCGGTGTTGTATGTGTTGACATTCTTGATTATAATTAGAGGGTCTTTGTTTTTGATCTCCTCTACTCTAAGGTTCGCTCCATCTCTGCAGATTTTATTTTTAACTCTGTCTATTTCGGTTTTTGTCTTACACCCGAGGATTATTTTATGATCTCTTGCCTTACGTATTTTATCAATTTGGAAACCCTCATTCTTCGCGTTCACTGCTTTCCTAATCTTTTCCATAACTTGGTCACCTGTCTCAGCTTTATCAGTAGACGTGATTACTACCGAGTGCATAGCCGTATGCTCCGGGAGTAGCCTCCTTAAAGCACCGGCTGCTACACTCGCGTAGGTCACGTGTGCTTCTGTTTCTGTCTGTTTCTTTTCAATAACTTCTCTCAAACGTTCCATTTCAATCCTGTTCTTTTCTATCTGATTGCCGTGGTCTGTTAACTTATCAATAAGTTCTCTTTTTGTCCTAGCCGTCTCTGTCTCTACTTCATCCTCTGTCTCCCCTACACCTTGTGGCTCTTTTGACTTCTTACTTTTTTCAGATGTTTTTTCCAGCTCAGATTCCTTGACCAACTGGTATAGTCTCTCTACCGCTTTGGAAATTTCATCCTTTATCTCCTTCTTAAGATTTCGAGAACTTACCAGCTGAATTTTGGCCTTTGTAAGGCACGCCTTTGCTTCTGATGTTCTGTTATTGTAACGTATCGGTTGCGAATCAGCTGGTGAGGAAGATCCGGTTCCTTGAGGCAATTTCTGCGAATTAGTCTTCGCCTCTTGGGAAAACACCGCCTTAGGCCTGAGTTTGGGCGGAGAAGGCGCAGAAGTCTTCTTCGGAGGTGTCGGTGTTTTGAGAAGCTGTGCTGCCCTAGGCCTGTCAAGCTCCCACTCTCCGATACTCCGTCTCACTGACGGTTCCTCCTGCGCATTATCTGGCTTTCCTGTATCCGGTATCTCCTCCCCATCCCTATTCTTTTTCACAACCGGAGTCCTAATACCGAGCATTGTGGAAACAATACAATATCCTAACCTAAATCACTGTATATCTCAACGTTGGTCAAAGATTATTAATACAGGATCCCTGTAAAGAGGGGATCAGTCAGCTGTATAAGTAATTGAGCAAGTAATCTAGATGATTTATCAGTCAAGTGTAAAATACCACTTTTACTGTCAAATTTACTAAAGGTACAGTACAACTATTGTGAGCGATGTCAGTGAGTCCAATACGCCTGAAAGACGAATTATGCAGTCCTGTTTAAGCCTCAGTTGTCTTAAGTAAAATAATTTTATGAATTTATAGAGTCTTGCTCCGTTATTTGTCTTACAATCTAATTTTCCCAACAAACTCGGTGTTGAGAAGCCCTCAGAGCTCTCGCAACCCCGAACAAATTAAAAAAAAAAAGAAAAAAAAAATTTCCGACTCTATGTAGAGTCGATATCTATTTACCAAAAAGTGGGTCTCTCCGAGCCCTTTTAGACGAACCCAAACACGGCGGCTCCACCACTATTGGTTCCCGAGATAAAGCAACTTGAAACTAAGGTCACCGATCAAGATGCCACCCGAAACTTGGTCACCTGCAATTTTCTTCGAGACCCTCAGTCCAAACACCACCGTGTGTGGGCTCCCCTGACTGGCCCCGATGTGATCTATCGTCCTGTACGGTTTTCAGGCTGAAAAAATTTGAGATCGCCAAAGATCCCGAAAAGATGCTAACTACAAGAGGAGGTCCGGCAAACGTCCTTAAAGAAAATCCGAACGTTCTACGACCTCCGGTTCAAGAGTTATACGGGTCTAAAATATCATCTGACAGTTTGAGAACTGTCAAAGTCAGTTTCAAACCTAAGCTATTTCCCTTCCAGTGGTCGCAAAACGACCGTGTTTGGACTTATTTACCTTGTCTAAGCCTCCTCCAGCGCGTAAAGTAATTTTCAGGATCCCAAACGCCCTCAGCACTAATACGCTGAAAACCACGTGTATAGGACGTATATTGTCTTCTTAATTACAGTAGTCAAAACGGCAACTTTCTACGACTACTATGTCCAGAGTTATGTCGAATGTAAGTTTCTCAAGATGGCGGCCAAAATGGCGGCTGCTTGCACAAATTTGGCCCTGGTTGGCCAAAACTACCCGAGTTTGGGCTCTTTGGATTGGGCTTAAAGAGCCAAGTCCAGATCTTAAGAAATTAACCCTAAAAAACTTACCTCCGATTTATCCAGGACAATAAACCCCCTTAATTTGTACTAATCTAGCACCTATACCAAAATGACAAACAAAAAACCTATAAATAATACAATTTAAGATGGTTTTAAACTACAGCTATTTTTAGAGAGTGGTTGCGGAAATATATCACCCCTAATTCATACACCTCTATACAACCCTTAATTTTCAAAAAATCACAACTCAAAAATTAATGATGATAAAAAGCTAAAATTTTGCAAGAGTGTACTTCATACTAATACCCTTTGAATGATTAACTAAAAAAGGGGGGTTATCGCGACAAATAATTATTTATGATTTTTGAAAAACTTTGAAATTTTTTGAATCTTAATATCTACGCAACCACCTAACCTTTTTCGATGCTCGAAACGCTACAGTGGTGCACTCGACGTCCCGCCTCGGATGCGCTTGATGATGTATGCCGCGCTGGTCTAGAACTGGTTGCACGTGGCCACGTGGTATGATGTTTTTCTTGATTTTCTCCGAGCGCGTGGCCCGGAAAAATCAGGAAGCAGGTCCCGCAAACGAGCGTAAACAAGACGCGTCCCTTGACGTCGGAAAATGATGGTGTCACCGCTCTACTTTCCGCAGCGTTTCACTTTGAACATTAAATTTTTTCAAATTTTTCACTTTTGGGCGATTTTCACTTTTTCCAAGGCACTCACGATTTCATAAATTTCACCAGAAGGTTGTCCGCATTTTTTCACACAATATGATGGTAAACACGAAGTAAATCGGTTAAAAAATACCACTTTTACGATTTTTTCTAAAAATTTTTTGCGCGGATCAGCCTTTGGCACGTGTTATCGTCGCGGGGGGAGACCGCGGACTCTGGTTAGGTTAGGTTAGGTTAGGTTAGGTTAGGTTAGGTTAGGTTAGGTTAGGTTAGGTTAGGTTAGGTTAGGTTAGGTTAGGTTAGGTTAGGTTAGGTTAGGTTAGGTTAGGTTAGGTTAGGTTAGGTTAGGTTAGGTTAGGTTAGGTTAGGTTAGGTTAGGTTAGGTTAGGTTAGGTTAGGTTAGGTTAGGTTAGGTTAGGTTAGGTTAGGTTAGGTTAGGTTAGGTTAGGTTAGGTTAGGTTAGGTTAGGTTAGGTTAGGTTAGGTTAGGTTAGGTTAGGTTAGGTTAGGTTAGGTTAGGTTAGGTTAGGTTAGGTTAGGTTAGGTTAGGTTAGGTTAGGTTAGGTTAGGTTAGGTTAGGTTAGGTTAGGTTAGGTTAGGTTAGGTTAGGTTAGGTTAGGTTAGGTTAGGTTAGGTTAGGTTAGGTTAGGTTAGGTTAGGTTAGGTTAGGTTAGGTTAGGTTAGGTTAGGTTAGGTTAGGTTAGGTTAGGTTAGGTTAGGTTAGGTTAGGTTAGGTTAGGTTAGGTTAGGTTAGGTTAGGTTAGGTTAGGTTAGGTTAGGTTAGGTTAGGTTAGGTTAGGTTAGGTTAGGTTAGGTTAGGTTAGGTTAGGTTAGGTTAGGTTAGGTTAGGTTAGGTTAGGTTAGGTTAGGTTAGGTTAGGTTAGGTTAGGTTAGGTTAGGTTAGGTTAGGTTAGGTTAGGTTAGGTTAGGTTAGGTTAGGTTAGGTTAGGTTAGGTTAGGTTAGGTTAGGTTAGGTTAGGTTAGGTTAGGTTAGGTTAGGTTAGGTTAGGTTAGGTTAGGTTAGGTTAGGTTAGGTTAGGTTAGGTTAGGTTAGGTTAGGTTAGGTTAGGTTAGGTTAGGTTAGGTTAGGTTAGGTTAGGTTAGGTTAGGTTAGGTTAGGTTAGGTTAGGTTAGGTTAGGTTAGGTTAGGTTAGGTTAGGTTAGGTTAGGTTAGGTTAGGTTAGGTTAGGTTAGGTTAGGTTAGGTTAGGTTAGGTTAGGTTAGGTTAGGTTAGGTTAGGTTAGGTTAGGTTAGGTTAGGTTAGGTTAGGTTAGGTTAGGTTAGGTTAGGTTAGGTTAGGTTAGGTTAGGTTAGGTTAGGTTAGGTTAGGTTAGGTTAGGTTAGGTTAGGTTAGGTTAGGTTAGGTTAGGTTAGGTTAGGTTAGGTTAGGTTAGGTTAGGTTAGGTTAGGTTAGGTTAGGTTAGGTTAGGTTAGGTTAGGTTAGGTTAGGTTAGGTTAGGTTAGGTTAGGTTAGGTTAGGTTAGGTTAGGTTAGGTTAGGTTAGGTTAGGTTAGGTTAGGTTAGGTTAGGTTAGGTTAGGTTAGGTTAGGTTAGGTTAGGTTAGGTTAGGTTAGGTTAGGTTAGGTTAGGTTAGGTTAGGTTAGGTTAGGTTAGGTTAGGTTAGGTTAGGTTAGGTTAGGTTAGGTTAGGTTAGGTTAGGTTAGGTTAGGTTAGGTTAGGTTAGGTTAGGTTAGGTTAGGTTAGGTTAGGTTAGGTTAGGTTAGGTTAGGTTAGGTTAGGTTAGGTTAGGTTAGGTTAGGTTAGGTTAGGTTAGGTTAGGTTAGGTTAGGTTAGGTTAGGTTAGGTTAGGTTAGGTTAGGTTAGGTTAGGTTAGGTTAGGTTAGGTTAGGTTAGGTTAGGTTAGGTTAGGTTAGGTTAGGTTAGGTTAGGTTAGGTTAGGTTAGGTTAGGTTAGGTTAGGTTAGGTTAGGTTAGGTTAGGTTAGGTTAGGTTAGGTTAGGTTAGGTTAGGTTAGGTTAGGTTAGGTTAGGTTAGGTTAGGTTAGGTTAGGTTAGGTTAGGTTAGGTTAGGTTAGGTTAGGTTAGGTTAGGTTAGGTTAGGTTAGGTTAGGTTAGGTTAGGTTAGGTTAGGTTAGGTTAGGTTAGGTTAGGTTAGGTTAGGTTAGGTTAGGTTAGGTTAGGTTAGGTTAGGTTAGGTTAGGTTAGGTTAGGTTAGGTTAGGTTAGGTTAGGTTAGGTTAGGTTAGGTTAGGTTAGGTTAGGTTAGGTTAGGTTAGGTTAGGTTAGGTTAGGTTAGGTTAGGTTAGGTTAGGTTAGGTTAGGTTAGGTTAGGTTAGGTTAGGTTAGGTTAGGTTAGGTTAGGTTAGGTTAGGTTAGGTTAGGTTAGGTTAGGTTAGGTTAGGTTAGGTTAGGTTAGGTTAGGTTAGGTTAGGTTAGGTTAGGTTAGGTTAGGTTAGGTTAGGTTAGGTTAGGTTAGGTTAGGTTAGGTTAGGTTAGGTTAGGTTAGGTTAGGTTAGGTTAGGTTAGGTTAGGTTAGGTTAGGTTAGGTTAGGTTAGGTTAGGTTAGGTTAGGTTAGGTTAGGTTAGGTTAGGTTAGGTTAGGTTAGGTTAGGTTAGGTTAGGTTAGGTTAGGTTAGGTTAGGTTAGGTTAGGTTAGGTTAGGTTAGGTTAGGTTAGGTTAGGTTAGGTTAGGTTAGGTTAGGTTAGGTTAGGTTAGGTTAGGTTAGGTTAGGTTAGGTTAGGTTAGGTTAGGTTAGGTTAGGTTAGGTTAGGTTAGGTTAGGTTAGGTTAGGTTAGGTTAGGTTAGGTTAGGTTAGGTTAGGTTAGGTTAGGTTAGGTTAGGTTAGGTTAGGTTAGGTTAGGTTAGGTTAGGTTAGGTTAGGTTAGGTTAGGTTAGGTTAGGTTAGGTTAGGTTAGGTTAGGTTAGGTTAGGTTAGGTTAGGTTAGGTTAGGTTAGGTTAGGTTAGGTTAGGTTAGGTTAGGTTAGGTTAGGTTAGGTTAGGTTAGGTTAGGTTAGGTTAGGTTAGGTTAGGTTAGGTTAGGTTAGGTTAGGTTAGGTTAGGTTAGGTTAGGTTAGGTTAGGTTAGGTTAGGTTAGGTTAGGTTAGGTTAGGTTAGGTTAGGTTAGGTTAGGTTAGGTTAGGTTAGGTTAGGTTAGGTTAGGTTAGGTTAGGTTAGGTTAGGTTAGGTTAGGTTAGGTTAGGTTAGGTTAGGTTAGGTTAGGTTAGGTTAGGTTAGGTTAGGTTAGGTT
Source organism: Mythimna lalbum (assembly GCA_949319445.1). Classification (NCBI taxonomy): domain Eukaryota; kingdom Metazoa; phylum Arthropoda; class Insecta; order Lepidoptera; family Noctuidae; genus Mythimna; species Mythimna lalbum. The sequence goes on from OX439354.1 coordinate 23,688,644, forward strand.
AGGTTAGGTTAGGTTAGGTTAGGTTAGGTTAGGTTAGGTTAGGTTAGGTTAGGTTAGGTTAGGTTAGGTTAGGTTAGGTTAGGTTAGGTTAGGTTAGGTTAGGTTAGGTTAGGTTAGGTTAGGTTAGGTTAGGTTAGGTTAGGTTAGGTTAGGTTAGGTTAGGTTAGGTTAGGTTAGGTTAGGTTAGGTTAGGTTAGGTTAGGTTAGGTTAGGTTAGGTTAGGTTAGGTTAGGTTAGGTTAGGTTAGGTTAGGTTAGGTTAGGTTAGGTTAGGTTAGGTTAGGTTAGGTTAGGTTAGGTTAGGTTAGGTTAGGTTAGGTTAGGTTAGGTTAGGTTAGGTTAGGTTAGGTTAGGTTAGGTTAGGTTAGGTTAGGTTAGGTTAGGTTAGGTTAGGTTAGGTTAGGTTAGGTTAGGTTAGGTTAGGTTAGGTTAGGTTAGGTTAGGTTAGGTTAGGTTAGGTTAGGTTAGGTTAGGTTAGGTTAGGTTAGGTTAGGTTAGGTTAGGTTAGGTTAGGTTAGGTTAGGTTAGGTTAGGTTAGGTTAGGTTAGGTTAGGTTAGGTTAGGTTAGGTTAGGTTAGGTTAGGTTAGGTTAGGTTAGGTTAGGTTAGGTTAGGTTAGGTTAGGTTAGGTTAGGTTAGGTTAGGTTAGGTTAGGTTAGGTTAGGTTAGGTTAGGTTAGGTTAGGTTAGGTTAGGTTAGGTTAGGTTAGGTTAGGTTAGGTTAGGTTAGGTTAGGTTAGGTTAGGTTAGGTTAGGTTAGGTTAGGTTAGGTTAGGTTAGGTTAGGTTAGGTTAGGTTAGGTTAGGTTAGGTTAGGTTAGGTTAGGTTAGGTTAGGTTAGGTTAGGTTAGGTTAGGTTAGGTTAGGTTAGGTTAGGTTAGGTTAGGTTAGGTTAGGTTAGGTTAGGTTAGGTTAGGTTAGGTTAGGTTAGGTTAGGTTAGGTTAGGTTAGTTAGGTTAG